>JAQBSW010005999.1:0-52257 GCA_029291075.1 Eudiplozoon nipponicum
GCATACATTGAACTTGACTGGAAATGTCGGCTGCACAATTTCTATGCAGTCACGAACATTAACTGTTTGCAGCTTTCGCCACATATACATATATAGGCAATACAATTTAAACAATAATTGATTGCGCGGGTGGTGGTAACAATTCTTTAAATCAAGTTTGCGAGCTTGAAGTAAACACCAATCCCATTGTATTTAACCAGTCGTCGAACAACATAACAAAACTACCGCCAGCTGCAACGCACTGACGCGTTTCGACCTTCCATGATCATCATCAGAGTACGACGGCAAACTGACTATCGAGGATCAAACCGCATTGAATATATATGGAAATCAAATTTAGATATGCGGCTCTCACCTCTAGCAGTCTCGCATACATTGAACTTGACTGGAAATGTCGGCTGCACAATTTCTATGCAGTCACGAACATTAACTGTTTGCAGCTTTCGCCACATATACATATATAGGCAATACAATTTAAACAATAATTGATTGCGCGGGTGGTGGTAACAATTCTTGAAATCAAGTTTGCGTGCTTGAAGTAAACACCAATCCCATTGTATTTAACCAGTCATCGAACAACATAACTAAACTACCGCCAGCTGCAACGCACGGACGCGTTTCGACCTTCCATGATCATCATCAGAGTACGACGGCAAACTGACTATCGAGGATCAAACCGAATTGAATATATATGGAAATCAAATTTAGATATGCGGCTCTCACCTCTAGCAGTCTTGCATACATTGAACTTGACTGGAAATGTCGGTTTGATCCTCGATAGTCAGTTTGCCGTCGTACTCTGATGATGATCATGGAATGTCGAAACGCGTCTGTGCGTTGCGGTTGGCGGTAGTTTTGTCATGTTGTTTGACGACTGGTTAAATACAATGGGATTGGTGTTTACTTCAAGCTCGCAAACTTGATTTAAAGAATTGTTACCACCACCCGCGCAATCAATTATTGTAAAATTGTATTGCCTATGTATGTATATGTGGCGAAAGCTACAAACAGCTAATGTTAATGACTGCATAGAAATTGTGCAGCCGACTTTTCCAGTCAAGTTCAATTTATGCAAGATTGTTAGAGGTGAGAGCCGCATATCTAAATTTGATTTCCATATGTATTCAATGCAGTTTGATCCTCGATAGTCAGTTTGCCTTCTACTCTGCTGATGATCATGGAAGGTCGAAACGCGTCAGTGCGTTGCAGCTGGCGGTAGTTTTGTTATGTTGTTCGATGACTGGCTAAATAAAATAGGATTCGTGTTTACTTCAAGCTCGCAAACTTGTTTTAAGGAAGTGTGAAGCTTTGTTTAACAGAGTTCCTAGAGATAATAGAAGGTGAGTAAAATGATGTTAAGTAGCATTATGGAAATCTTAAATATTTGTATGCCTCCTCCTACTTTAGATTCAGAAATGAATTTTATAAACAAGTTAATGGTGTCCCTATAGGACAACCAGTATCAGTCACGGTTTCTAATATATTTATGCACTATTTTGAAAAAAGTCTGTTGTTAAAATCTCGTCTCAAGCCAAACTTGTATGCAAGATTCCTGGATGATATGTTTATAATTTGGAATCATGGGGATAATGAGTTAAATAAATTTCTCGAATTAATTTTACATTGGAAAAAGAGAATAATGATGAATTACCCTTTATGGATGTGAAAATAAAACGGAATTGTTCCAGATTCGAAAGTGATATTTTTAGAAAAGAGACTTATTCGTGACTTCTTCTTAATTTCTTATCAAATCAACCATATGAAATGAAATAGGCATTCTTAAATCCATAATATTAAGGAGTCTAAGAATAGTCGATATAGAAAATAGAGAAAAGGAAATGAGGAGATTAAGGGAAATATTCGAACTAAACGGCTATCCGTCAAGTATAATAGATAGATTAGTTAATGAGATGTTGCAGAGATTTAATAATAACATAATAGACAAAAAAAGATGGAAACAGAACCGGATAAGCACAAAATTATGGTATTACCTTGTAACTCGCGGCTCCGTGTTACAACCCAACGATGTTCGATTTTTACAAATACAGTCCTCTTTAAGGTCAAATATTCTAACTCTGTTCCTACACAATATTTCTCTTAACTGTGATTTTAGGAACAATCTCTATTAGTTTCAAGCAGTTTTAATTGAGATTTCTTGAACTGCAATTTTATTTGTAATTATAATTTATTAATTAATTATGCCTATCCGAACTTCAGAGAATAATGGATTAATATAATGACATGAGTTAAAACCATAGCTAGCAGTGGACTAAATATTCGTCAGTTTTTGTCATTGAAATCTTTACACGGATTACACATTCATTTTTAGTGATAACTTTTAACGGTGACTATGTTCATTTCATCAGGTATTTTCAATCGATTGTTTATACTCATTTCAACTCAGACATTTGTGTAAAAATAACTGCTTGTGTGCAAAATATTTTTCTTTATAAAAATAAATCATTTTACCATGTTCATATCATCAAGTATTTTCAATCGATTGACTATATTCATTTCAATTAAGACATTTGTGTAAGAATAACTACTTGTGTGCAAAACATTTTTCTTTATAAAAATAAATCATCTTAACTTTTGCCGTCTAGAAGACGGACAATTTAGTTTAACTGTGAATGGTGTTTAAGAACTACTTTTGTGTTTAAATCTGTTTTTATGGCCGATTAACACATGGCTAATTTGGACTAACTGTGAATTATGGTTATATTTGCAACATTGTGTATAATATACGTATGACCACATGTTTTTGGCTTCTCACATCAACCATTCGAAAAAGATCATAGACTGATTATGAGCACGGGTAGTAATAATAGCCTTCATGAATATGTAGGACGGGTACAGAATCACGAACTAGATAGCTACCCCGCAAAAATACTCCTACAACCTGATTCAAAATTGAGCAGAAAAATTAGAATAATAGCAGCTAAATACAATATTAAAACAGTTTTAAGACAATCACCTACTATAGGCAATAAACTACCTAACCAAAAAGAAAGAGTAGAACCCCTCGAGACATCAGGAGTATATGCGATACCTTGCAAAGAATGTAATCTCAGGTATATAGGCGAAACCATGCGACCTATAAAGGTTCGTAGAGGTGAACACAAGACAGCCTGCAAATATGGACACATTCAAAGATCAGACCTAGCTAGGCATTCGAAGGAAACGGGTCATGAAATAGACTGGGAGGAATGTAAACGCATCGCGTTATGCAACCGCAACAGATTAACTAGACTAATTAGAGAGTCAATTGAAATAAAATCAGGAAAAGGTGTAATGAATGTAACATCGGTAGAAAAATCATTGGGCCCAATATTTAATGAAGCATTTTCTACGGTCAGAGAACGTGAGGCTGCGGAACCTGAATTAAGTGGGAACCTAAGTAAAAAACCTCGCTTATAGAAAACTGATTGCGAATGACCTGTACCAATATCAATTCCTATATACTTATCTTTCTCAATAAAATGTTCCAGAAGAGGGTATACAGATTTAGCAAGGGTTAGTAGATAGGACATTAGATTAGAGACATTTGACTCACATTGTTGCCTATATTTTATATATTTATGTAAGGTGTGAATAAATAAATATACAATTTGATTAATTGGTCATAAGAAGATATTCGGATGAATAGAGACAATATATCATTTATTAGAGAATATCAAACTGTATATATATATATATATATATATATGTATTATATATATTATATAACATATATATATATATAGATATTGGACTACACTGTTGCTTATATTTCAAATAGTATTCTTCATAATATATATATATATTATATATATATATATATATATATATATAAAGGTGTTACGATATTATATTTAGATATATATGTATATAGGTATAATGAATTATTTTAGTCATATGAGCATATATTCTTATGCAATTATTTCTAAGAGTTGATTAACTTCGCATTGTGCTTACGATTAGTTTTGAAAACCGTTAGTTGTCCATACTATCTCTACCTTTCTCTCTTTAATCTTTCACCTAAGCGTCGCTATGACATTCACTCTCCTTCCATCTAAGTAACTTGCTGCTCCATATTTGAACTAATTTGTTACTATGTGCGCAATACCTCATACACCATTGTATACATTAGAGTTCCCGGCTTTAAATAAAATACAGTATATGACAGTCAAGGTTTTGGTTTTATCATTTTTGAATTTTGATTACCGTGACATAGTAGCAATACAGTTATAACAAATAAGAAAAGGTTCGATACTGTCTCTCTCCCCTACAATATTCTGCATACGAGATGAGATTATGTATACCGGGAATTTGAGATAGCTGAGGTAAGGATTGGTCTGCTAATTACAAATAGTTATATATTGAGTTTAGTTACTGAGACAAATTCTATGATTAAAACTAGTGTTGAGTCAAAAAAATATATAAATAGAATGGTTTTGGAACGAGGTTACCACATTTGCTTAAATCTGCTATTGTGAGTATTGTACTGTGTATAGTTGCCTGAGGATGGTGCTGGAAAGTAGGCACCGAAACGTCGCCAGTAAACAAAGATGTGATAGAACCGCATTTCCATTGGGACGAATAAAAACTCAACCCGATCAAAGACAAAACAAAATTGGAAATTGTGATCAATCGGATCTTTGTGAAACTGTCCGTGCAAAGCTACTACCCGCGTACGCAAAACGCGGCATTGGAATATATGAAGCTAGCACTCCGACAAAATTTAAAAAATACTTAAATGCCGAGAAAGTCAGTTAGTGTAGCAGTGTCTAGAAGTACTCCTAGATCAGATTTGGTTAACTTGGGTTGTTGTTCCTTCTGTTGTGGCGTTGACATCCGTGGCGAGTGTGTAGCTGAGTAATATCGTTGAAGTTCTGCATTTACTGGCTCATTGAAGGGATCAACTGTAGATGTTGCTCCGTCTCACTAGTTGTACAGCAACAAGATTGGCGTGACTGAAATTGCCAATGTGTGTGAAGCAAGGCTATTAAAGCAGACAGCATGCACACGTACGCACAGAAGAAGGCAGACGCGACAACTGACTTGCTTGGAAAATTCACCGTGCTTAAATAGCCTTGATTTGACTGCTCGCAAACCATTAGTTAACGACAAATTTTGTTTTTTTCTCATTGGTGCCGCGTAAATTGAATTGAATTTAATTTACGCAATATGTCAGTGAATTGCTTTGTGTCGTTACAAAACGATAATAGAACAGCATTTTCGCTAGTTGAATGGGTGTATATCTATAGTGATATTCGATAAGTAATTTTAGTTCACAACATGCCGTTTTAAATTCAGCAAACTCTGAATTCTTAATTAGTTCTTCATACTTTTATTATAAAGCCACATGTTAAGTCGTTTAATTGCCGAACAATATTTTATGCGATTTGACTCAATTTAAACGCTGTTCTTATTTCCATTTAGTTTATTTTCGTTTTAAGAATTTTACATTTCCTCGGTATTACTGTCAACGCTATTTTCTGCTTTAAATCATACGCTGTGTGTATATTCAAAGAAGTATCTACTGAACGGCGTTTTTATAAAATCCATGTCTGGAATCTTGATAAATTATATATCTCTTTGCCAATGTCTATAAGAAATGAATGCAAAATTTAGATCGACAGATTACACAATATCATCATTGTGCACCCCAAATTACTATCTCTTCTCATCAATAAATATCTGAACGGTAAACGTCTAGCCGTGTAATTTGACAGCTTAACAGGAGGCCTCTAGTAGTTGTATTCATTAAAGTCTCTGCGCAGAATTATTGTATCATTGTTTATTTTTACAATTTTATCATCCTGAATAGATCGTTCTCTATAAAATTTCCAAATTGCGGCGACTGTTTCAATATAATATTAAAGAATTAATTCAGTATTGAAAGTTTCAGCATCACACAGTTGAAATTTAGACTTTTTAATCGGTGTTAATAGTGAGTGCTAGATTTTTAGAAATTGAAATTTACAGGGTTTATATTTTTTATTTTATTAAATGAAGGACTGTAACACTTTCTGTAGTAGAGAGCTATTATTTACTCAGATAATATCCTTTAAGACTAAGATATTTCGGTCCTATCATAAACGTTCTCAAACATAAGGTGATTTAGTATTCATCTGTGTGTCCTTCTTCTGGCAACGACTGAATATCCTCCTTAGAATGATTGATAACAGATTCTGATAAAGGTTCATGGCGGGCGCAGCAGAGATTTATTAATATATATCTAATTATTTCCTTCGGAATTGCCACAAAATAATGGTAATACAAGCACCGAAATTTCATCACATCTTGCCAAACTTACTTACGCTGTTTGAAAGAATACACTTGTAACACGCGGCTCCGTGTTACAAACCAACGATGTTCGATACAGTTCTCTTTAAGGTGAAACAATCTAAATCTGTTCTTATACAATATTTTTCTTAACTTTGATTTTAGAAACAATTTCTGTTAGTTTCAAGCAGTTTTAATCGATATTTCTTGAATTGCAATTTTATTTGTAATTAGTAGTGTTTTTATTAATAAAAATAGAACCGCGCGCGATCCGAGAGGATCACGCGGTGGACTATTGTGTCACTGCGAACTTATTTCGCTTAGTTGGATTATTCGTAATTTATGTTAATGATTTTCTGTCCACATAGAATAATGGATTAATATATTGATATGAATTAAAACCATAACAAGCAGTGAACCAAACATTTGTGGGTTTTGGATTTGACCGCATTTTTCTTGTGCGGGACAATTGTTAGCACTCATAGGTCGGCAAAATCTTGAACCTTTTATGTTTTCAGATGATGTAATTTTTGGCCTCAGTTGATGGGTTCTCACTTGTCCCTTCTCCTTTAAGCCTTCAATTAGCTGATTGTCTGAAAGCGCTTTAGGATCAAGATCCGCCATTGATCTTTTACCAATATTTCGAGACGTTATTTCCAGTCTCATCTTCAGGGTTGACACAATACGCACAGGAGTAAAACACAACTTGTGGCAAATGTGGTATCCTCATTCAAGGCAGATATATTTATATATATTTTATTTTAATTGTCTTCCTAATATCCGGTCTTCATACCTAGTCTCTAATACTCAAATGTATACAAAAACTTATCCCTGTCCCCCTCTGCGCACACATCTACCTATAAACATGTGTATTTTAACTATAAGCACACCTAATGGATTGACATACACGCCTATCAATGATGTCTATATTTAATTGCTGTACCGGACGCATAGAAAGATCAACAAATTTTGAATTCTATATTGCTGTAATCCTCACCTGCCCCCCAGTTCACCTAATTCCATCCAGCTTGCAATCGGTTATATACAGAGAGATTAAAAAACTATTGAAACTCTATAGAGTATTATTCTATCATTTTGACAAGACCGAATACGGAAGTTACACTAACTAAATCGTTTTTCCGCTCAGTACACATTTATACTCAGATCCTATATGAATTAGTTTCTTCATCAAAATATCTGAGTCGAAATCATGTATATATGTATATAATAAATTAGTATTATTATTATTATATATATATATATATATATATTTAAATTTTATTTACTTAATTATATATATATATATATATATATATATATATACTCTCTATATACTATCACTTCAGTTGAAATAGGTTCTTTGAAATTCAACCACTTACAATTTATATGTATATAAATATAACTATCAGAAGCAACTAACATAAGGTCAAGGTTGCCCTTGATCTTACACCTCAATGGACCTTAAATGTATAGAGGATGTCACTGATATAGGCTAGGAATAAAGAAATTCAAAAGGTTAAAAAGAGGCATGATAAGAAACTTGTAAACCTGGGAACCTCTAGGCCTGGATGAAATATTCCAAACGATCCTTTGTGTCGAAACGGGTAATAAACTTATCATCTATGGATCTCAAAGATAATGAAAAGAGAATACTCAACCTGGGACTGACACAGCTGTTCCTATTGAATACATACCTAAGAATGAAATTATTACCGAGACAGTTAAAATCGCACAATTCCTCCCAGGAAAGAGAAAACTAAATTTGAATTGGCACTGTTGCTCCACCTTAGTATTAGAACATAAGGCGGATAAATGTAAGAAGCATTATGACTTGAAAAGATTAAGATCGGAGTTGTTATCTAATAAGGTGATATGCCTTAAAGCAGATAAAGGTGGAGCAACAGTGCTAATAAACCAGAGGGATTATGAGGATAAGATGTACGTACAATTAAATAATAAAGAAGTTTACCATAAAATAAATAAGGACCCAACGGACAAATTACAAGGTGAGGTTAAAACTTTAATTAATCAAATGATCGGATCTGGGGAATTGGATTCAGTACTTGGTAAATCATTAATACAAAGAGATTCACTCTCTCCCAGAGTGTATGGTCTAGTAAAAATTCATAAAAAAGATAATCCACTTAGGTTAATTGTCAATGTCCAGAATTCTCCAACTTATAAAATGTCCAAATTTCTGTGCCATAGAATAAGAAAATACACCTATTTTCTAGATTATACATTAAAGAATACTTATCACTTTACGGATATTATTAGTAAATATAAATTATTAGAGAATGATAAACTGGCAAGCCTGGATGTGGTATCTATGTATACGAACATTCCGGTACAGGTTGCATTAGAGTGTGTCCAACGTTGCCTAACTGAATACCCTGAAATACTAGAAGGGAGTAAAATGATGTTAAGTAGTATTATGGAAATGTTAAAAATTTGTATGTCCTCTACATACTTTATATTTAGAAATGAATTCTACCTTCAAGTTAAAGGTGTTCCTATGGGACAACCATTATCAGTCCCAGTCGCTAATATTTATATGCATTATTTAGAAAAAAATCTCCTACTTAGATCTCCCCTCAAACCATGCTTATATTTAAGATTCCTAGATGATATCTTCCTAATTTGGAATCACGGGGACAATGAGTTGGAGAATTTTCTGTATTTAGCTAATCAACTGGGAGAGGTAAAATTCACATTGGAAAAAGAAAACAAAGAAGAATTATCGTTTCTAGATGTAAAATTAAAACGAATGGGTCAGACATTAGAGAAAGATATTTATAGGAAGGATACTTATTCTGGTATCCTCCTGAATTATTGCTCTAATCACCCGTTTGGGATGAAAATAGGCATTCTAAAATCTATGATAATAAGAAGTCTTAAAATAGTGGATTTAAAATATAGGGATAAAGAACTAATGAAATTGAAAGAAATATTCAGGATAAATGGTTATCCGGAAAAATTAACTGAGAAAATCATAAAGGAGACATTATTGCGATTTAAGAGAAGAATAACACAGGAGAAACGGACAGGAGATTTAGATAATCAGAATGAAGATAAGCACAGAACTCTGGTTCTACCAGACTCCAAATTAAGTAGAAAGATTAGGATATTAGCAACAAAATACAACATAAGAACAGTGTTAAGACAAACAGTTACAATAGGCAATAAGTTACCGAATCAAAAAGAAAAAATAGAACCTCTTAACACATCAGGGGTTTATGAGATACCTTGTAAAGATTGCAATCTTAGGTATATAGGTGAAACCATGCGTCCAATAAAGGTACGTAGAGGTGAACATAAGACTGCATGCAAATACAGACATAGTAATAGATCGGATCTAGCCAGACACTCAATGGAGTCAGGTCATCAAATAAACTGGGACGGCTGTAAACGGATTTCACTATGTAACCGAAATAGATTAACCAGGTTGATTAGAGAATCAATTGAAATAAAATCAGGAATGAACGTCATGAATATGACATGTGTAGAAAAATCATTAGGCCCAATATTCAATGAAGCCTTCTCTAATGGAAAGAAACGTAGATTAGAGGAATCAGAGCTAACAATAAATCTAAATAAGAGACCACGACTATGAAAGGGGAGAAAACAGAACGAATTAGATGGAGTTAGAGGGCGGTAATATGGCTATAGTTATATATGTATATATATGATGAACATTTCAATTTATATAAGATGTGAGAGAATTTCACGTTGTTGCTTATATATTTATCTAAATATATTTAACAAATATGGGCATCTATATTTCGCAAATACATATATATGGATGATTCTAAATATTCATATAAGATGTGGGGTGAACTCACATGGTTGCTTAAATGCTTATTTAGATATTCACAATATATATGTAGAAGAATATTTAGATTTTATATATAAGGTGGGAAAAGCTCACATGGTTGCTTATGTGAATTGAGATAGGCATTATGTATATATATATAATATATATATATGAGGTGTAGACGGGAAGATAGATATGCTTTGATATTTATATATACATATAAATTGTAAGTGGTTGAATTTCAAAGAACCTATTTCAACTGCTTATAGATACATATATCTACATATATATATAGAAGTATATAGATAGACAATAAAATAGATATATAAAAAGTGTTTTACTGATATAATTTATCCGTTGCGGGACTCACAGTGTTGCTTGTATGAGATTCATATTATATATATGGTATATACACGTATATATATATATATATATATATATATATGATGAATATATAGATATTTATAAAAGATGTGGGATGAACCCACATAGTTGCTTATATGCTTATCTATATATATACATAGATAGCGTGTGGACATATGTATAAATGGATATTTTATAAGATGTGGGTACAAATATATAAGTAAAAATAAAATTAAAATATAAAAGATTGCTGATATATATATAGTGTATACACGTAGGTATAGTTATATTTAGATATATAGATATTTATAAAAGATGTGGGAGTAACCCACATAGTTGCTTATATGTTTATCTATATATATAGATATATACGATATTTTAATACAGAAACTAATTCATATAGGATCTGAGTATAAATGTGTACTGAGCGGAAAAACGATTTAGTTAGTGTAACTTCCGTATTCGGTCTTGTCAAAATGATAGAATAATACTCTATAGAGTTTCAATAGTTTTTTAATCTCTCTGTATATAACCGATTGCAAGCTGGATGGAATTAGGTGAACTGGGGGGCAGGTGAGGATTACAGCAATATAGAATTCAAAATTTGTTGATCTTTCTATGCGTCCGGTACAGCAATTAAAATATAGACATCATTGATAGGCGTGTATGTCAATCCATTAGGTGTGCTTATAGTTAAAATACACATGTTTATAGGTAGATGTGTGCGCAGAGGGGGACAGGGATAAGTTTTTGTATACATTTGAGTATTAGAGACTAGGTATGAAGACCGGATATTAGGAAGACAATTAAAATAAAATATATATAAATATATCTGTCTTGAATGAGGATACCACATTTGCCACAAGTTGTGTTTTACTCCTGTGCGTATTGTGTCAACCCTGAAGATGAGACTGGAAATAACGTCTCGAAATATTGGTGAAAGATCAATGGCGGATCTTGATCCTAAAGCGCTTTCAGACAATCAGCTAATTGAAGGCTTAAAGGAGAAGGGACAAGTGAGAACCCATCAACTGAGGCCAAAAATTACATCATCTGAAAAGATAAAAGGTTCAAGATTTTGCCGACCTATGAGTGCTAACAATTGTCCCGCACAAGAAAAATGCGGTCAAATCCGAAACGAAAAGGACAGCACTGAGAAACAAAATAATACATCTTTTATTTGTGAGTTTTGTCATTGAAGTCTTTAAACGGTTTATATACTCATTTTTAGTGATAACTTTTAACATTGATTCCATTCATGTCATCATGTATTTTCAATCGAGTATTTGTCATTGAAGTCTTTATGGAGCTTACCCCTTCATTTTTAGTGATAGCTTTTAACGATGACTTTTTCACATATCTTTATATATTTTAAATCGATGGTATAAATACAGTTCAATTCAGACATTTATATGCGAATAACTGATTGGGCATAAAACATTTCTCTTTGTAAACATAAACAATTTTAACTTTTGTCGTCCAGAAGACAGACAATTTAGTTTAACTGTGAATGGTGTTTAAGACCTATTCTTGCATTAAAATCTGTTTTTATTGTCGACCTACTCATGGTCAGTGTGGACTAACTGTGAATTATATTTCTATTTGCAACATTATATCTAATATATGTATGAAACCCAGTTTCGGCTTTCTCATATCAACCATCCGAAAAGGATCAGAGACTGATTAGGCGCACGGGTAGTAATAATAGCCACCATTGATATGTAGGACGGGTATAGAATCACGAACTAGATAGCAACCCCGCAAAAACCCCTACATAAATGGTGCCCCGGTTCGTCGAACTCACAGCCAGTAAGGAATTAATAAACATCTAGATTTTGAGAAAATCAAGCACTTTGGATGAAGGCCACTCCACACGTTATTGCCTCGGAAACGGCTGCACATTCCCGCGCACAGACGCGACGTTCAAGTGGGCGCGGTCACCCTCAACAACTCAGGAGGATCCGCCCATGGAAGGTTCGGAAGACGGGTGGGGTCAGCCTCCTCGGCGGCAGTAGAGGCTGAGCACCCCAAGATTGTTGGCCGCTCCACGTCTGATGGCTCGAAGCACGTTGCTTTCGCGGTAGAGCGCAATCAAACTATTGTATTTACAGCGACGGCTCCAGTCAAGTCATGCTTCAAACGCCCAAATGCCAGCAACCAGTCTCGTCGTCAGTTGCCACTATCAACATCTTTTCTCATCCGTGACGCAACCTCTGGCGAATTATTTCTCATAGACACTGGATCAGATGTGAGCTTACTACGCCACAATTATTTCGAACCCACCCACCTAGTCGACACCAGCAGTCTGACATGCGCCAATGGTTCCAACATAGCGACGTTTGGGGTACGAGTACACACAATCTCGTTCTCCAACTCAAAAAGATGTTTCAATTATCCGTTCATCATCGCCAAAACGACACGAAACAACATTGGACGTGACTTTCTCGAACACTTTGATCTGACCATTCGTCCAAGAACAAGAGAGATACGCACTGCAGACAATCAGTTGCTTACAGCAGCGCTAAAACATACGACTCGCGCCGAAGCAGTCTCATCTATACAGCTTATTCCTTCAGTTCCTCATGTACCGCAACTGGACGATGTTCTGAAACGTCATGAAAAAATTGTCAAACCTATCTCCTTCATGCCCGATCTCAAGAGGAAGAGTGCCATCACAGCCCATCGTATCATCCTGTTGAAACCACTTCCTCATCCTCCACGAGCACGTCCATTGGCACCACACAAGAATAAGGCTGCCGAGGAAGAATTCTACACGCTACGTCAACAATGTGGTTTTGTCACTTAACATTTCCTTGGCCTTTTGGAAATTTTCTCGGTCTTCTGGACTCAAGATTATAGGCCAAGACTTCTTGATCGTGCTCTTTTCACGAGTGAGATGGCGTGTTAACGATCCAAGAATTCCGGCTAGACCTGGAATGAATCGACGATAATAGCTGATCATGCCCAAGAACCTTCGCAACTGGCGTACGGTTCTGGGTTCAGTTACGTCCTTAATGGCTTGGACCTTATCTTCCAAAGGCTTAATTCCGTCTTTGGAAAGTATATGACCAAGGTATTTAACTGAAGAGCAACCAATATTACTCTTATTAGGTTTGACCACTAATCCATATTGTTCCAGCCTGGTCAAAACCGTTTCCAAATGCGTACGATGTTCATTTCGGGAGCGACTAAAAATTATTATGTCGTCTATATATACCCTCGCAAATGGACAATTCTGAAGGATTTCTTCAGCCAAACGCTGGAATGTCTGACTGGCATTTTTCAAACCAAAAGACATTCGAAGAAATTCATGCGATCCCCTCTCCTGGAAATCTGACTGCGGTGAGTGGTATCGAACTTTCCTCCATTGATATCTGATAGTACGCTTTCTGGATATCTAAAGTTGAATAAACCTCATATCCCATTTTATCTCGGAGTAAAGTACTCTGGTTAGGGAGAAGATAAGAATCACCCTTCGTCACTGAGTTTAATAAATGATAATTCCCACAAACCCTCCATAGACCCGGTTCAGGTTTGGGAACTGCTACTATTGGAAAAGCAAAATTGGAATTTGATTTTGTACAAATCCCCTCTTCGCGCAATTGGTGAAATTCTGACAAAGCATCCTGTTGCTTGTGTTGTGCCAATGGTTGAGCCTTTGGTGAACAAGGCAACGGAGCCACCAATTCTATCTGGTGTTCTACTCCTGTCTTCAAACCTATCCTTTTGGCACTGAAAGGTTGAAACACTGCTAGGTGCTTCTCAATGATATCGGCAAAGTCATGTGCGACTGTTGGGCGAGGTAAAAGGACTGTTCTAACTGCCGACGTGTTAGACTCAGTAGGTGTTGATATCCCTACGCCTTCTGCGATAGTCCTAGCTTTTGGGTCTAATGTCAGCTTGAAATGTGTCAAGAAATCCATGCCAATGATATGGTCCTTGACATCGGCTACTAGAAAATTCCATCTAAAGGAAGATTTCTGGCCTAACGTTACCGACATTTCTTTCATCCATTTTACTCCTATCGGACTACCGTTAGCGGCCCATAGTTGATAATCAAATGTGGGGCAATCTGCTTCCACCACGTCTGACCTAACTATGCTTACCTCAGCACCCGTATCGATAAGAAAATCTAATCCAGATAATTCATCTTTAATAATGAACTTGTTGCTGGACAATCCGGCAATGTTTTCTAGATCTCCGCTTTGTAAGAATCTGGCCGTCTTGCCTTCTTCTTCGGTGCTATTTGATCTAGTCGCATCTTTTGCTTTAAGTATGCCTTTTAAAGGCATATCTGGGAGCCTATGCATTGGAACCCCCCTACGGCTCCTACTAGCGGGGGTTTTTGACTTTTTCTCGGTGATGGATTTCTCTCTATCGGTTTTGTGCTTCCTTTCCATCTGGGTCCTTCTAATCGCGGGTATATACAATTTTCGCCTTGGCTCTTCGCACTGCGTCCGTATTTGCAATGTGCCTTGCACTATTCGCGTGGCCTTTCGAAGCGTTGACGCGAGTGACTCCCTCGACGTCTAGTGTACCTATCCTGACTCTGAAGTTGTGCAATATCACTACGTAAGCTAGCAACTTCTCTACATAAGAAACGCAAGGTTTCTTGTATAGCCAGGTGGTTTTCGGCATCCGCCCTGACTGGCTGCATCGTGACAGAATCTGCTATTACAGCATGTACTTGTGGTTCTTGCTGTGTATACACGCCGTCTAACCCTCTGAGTTTAGTTGGCCTATCAATGCTCATTGTGTCAAATACTTCCAATGTTGTTCTAAGCCTAATTGGTAGCTCAGCTGTGAAAATGGAGTTGACTACATCTCTAGATATATTCAATCTGGAAGCTTTTGTGCAAAGGCGTTCATAAAATTCGGATGGTAATTGACGCCCCATTTTTTCTAAGCGTAATAATTCGCACATTTGCGCCGATCTTCCAGGCTGATATCTCTGTTGAATTTCAGCCATTAGTAACTCAAATGCATTGTACGGCTTTTCTTCCACAGTTCTGTCTCTGAAATTTTCCAAGGCATTTTGGAAATTTTCAGGCAATGCCATCCATTTTGCTACAAATTTCTCCATTGGATTTACAATATTATAATCACTAAATATCATTTGGGCATCTCCTACCCAACTTGAATGATTTTCTGATTTATACTGCGGTTGACTTAAAATTCTTTGACTGGCACGGTCGCCAAATTTTGTAGAGGCCCCTAACCTATTCAAGTCTGAGAGCCCCATAGATGCCAGATCGCTTGAAGTCCTAAAATTCACAGTAGAGTCTGATATGCTTATATTTCTATTCACATCTGCCAGGTTCAATTCCGCAATATCCTGCACTAACCTTCCTGTGTCCTCAAATTTAATATCGGTCTCCATGTCTTATTAGTTTTACAATTAAATCGACGCTTAATGTTAAGCAATCGGAATGCGAAAGTTGTATCGTAATAATTCTCGAATAAATAATCTGGAAGGACATATACGTGAACAACAGAATAATCAAATTATCTGTTCCAGAACGTCCCTTTTATGTGTGATTTAATATCAGAATAAAAGGCAATTATAGTAGAAATATATTGTTAAGATGTATTCGTGTTACTAGAGAAAAATGTTAAAAATGCAGCAGACCAAAAGATGGTTAGACCAGTCGAGGTGCGAGAAACTCGAAAACTGAAAAATTGCGCACAATTCAAAGTCAAGTATTTAAACAAAGAATGTTGTAAACGCCCCGGCTTCAAGTAAATGCCGAAAGACGTTACAAACTCGGTTAAGGTGCTCTGAATAGAGATTAGTTACTGATATGGGGGCCCTTAAGAGGGCCTTGGCGGCGTTCGCGTAAGTTATATGTATGTAAGTTGATGTTCTGTTCCTTGGGTGGACTCTGGTTGTGGTTCCTGCTGTTGTTATCACGAGTGGACATTTGGTTGAAGTTCTGCATTAATTGGCTCGTCTTGCTGGCTGAAGTGCAACACGGTGAGTCACGAATGTTGTCAATTGTTGGTGAAACAAATCAATATCCAGCGTAGGTATTGACAGCCGACAGCACGCACATGTGTAACACGAGGCAGAAAGCAGATATGACCAACTGACTTGCATGGTAAATTACCGTGCTTAAATAGCATGCAATATGTGTACTTGCATACTATTGGTTAAACGTGGTTAAACGTGGTTAAACGGCAATTTGCTTTTTTCTCATTGGTGCAACGTAAATAAATTTGAATTTAATTTACGTAATATGTCGGCGATTGATTTGTGTCGTTACAACACTTTCCTCTCTGAAAAAAAAGAAAAAAAATATTCCTCTCTGCGAGGCTAGATAAGAAATGCATGACAGAGTTCGAACCAAGTTAAGCAAAAATATGATGAACCATAAGTGCTGGGCTTAAATATGCTTGTTGGTTGCTTCAACAATGATATGATGCCAGGTAACCACTAGGAATTGCTACAAAAATTGTTAGCTCTAGTGGACGGTCATAGCACGTGAGGCAAAATAGAGCAGTGTAAGTTTTTGGAGCTGCAGCGTGAAGATTTCGAGGTAAATCGCCTCTGAATTTGCCAGGTTTAAGTTAAAACCTAAGCAGGTTGGATCGTTGTCAATGTGTTTGTATACGACCAAAGGAGCTAGAGTGCTCGACGTTGTGGTCATGACATTTGTAGTGTGGTCTTTGTGCAATTGATGAATTTGAGATATGTATTGAAAGTGGCCTGTACCATGATATGAAGCTGATCACTACTTAGTGTTGCTACACGAAAGCGTTAGCTCTAAGTAGCTGGTCATACCAAAATAGGCAGTGTAATGTAATGTGTGAGAAATACATTATAATGTAAAAATATATACATTAAAATCAAAGGTAATTGCATAAAAATATGTACACGAACATTGCCTCAGAAATGGCATAATACCAAAGAACTGTTCAAAAATGCTACACAACTGTTAGCTAAGAACAGCTGGTTATGCCACGTGAGACAAATACGAACAATAACGTAAGGTTAAAAAAATTTTATAGTTAATGTTAATGTTTAAAAAAAAATTAATTACGCGTTATACAAAGCAGGTTGAGATTGTGGGCAGACGGAGCCTGAGACGTGTGTAGAAGGTTGAACGCTCTCAGGATCAGGTGGTTCGATAAACGGTTTCAATCTGTCTATGCTTACTGATGTCGGTGTAGCGCCTTGCATAATGATGAAGTATTTTGGTTGTCTGAGTAAAATCGGGTAAGGACCGCGATACTTTGGTTGTAGTGGTGCAACAGCATTATTGTTGCGAACGAGTACTCTCTTGCAGCTGTGGAGCTGTGGGTGAACGAAGACTGGACGAGGCGCGTGTCTCGGCTGCTGTTCGGACATGTTACCGAAATGAAGTCGAAGGCGGGTAGCTTCGTTTTGTGGGTCATCTTGTGCCGGTAGTAGACGTGGGAGCTGACTAGGCAGGCGTAGATCCATGCCATACAAGAGTTGTGACGCAGACGTTTTAATGGATTCTCGAGTACGAGAACGCATGGCCAGCAGAACTAAAGGTAGTGCATCGACCCAGTTGCCATTAAATGACGAGGATGCTAAAGCTGCTTTGAGTTCCCTATGCATTCTCTCTACCATGCCATTAGCTTGGGGATGGTAGGCAGTCGTCTGGCGTAAGATGCATCCCATGTACCGCAAGGTGGTTTTGAAACGATCAGATGAGAAGCAAGTGCCTCTGTCCGTGATGACCTCATTGGGAACACCATAATTGGATATCCATGCAGAGATAAAACCGTTAGTTACTTCGTCTGCAGAAATGGTGCCAAGAGGTAATGCCGCAGGCCACCGTGTAAATCTATCGATCATAGTTAGAAGGTAGCTGAAAACTTGAACCTTTGTCAGATGAACTATGTCGATGTGGACGATGGCTAGGCGAGAAGTAGACTGAAAATGTTGCAACTTAGAACGAGTGTGTCGTGTGATCTTGTTTTTCTGACAAATAGCACACTCTGAGACCCATCGTTTAACATTCGGCCTAAGTCTGTGACCCCAGAAACGATCTGTAAGAAGTCGGACAGTCGCTTGTCTTCCTGTGTGAGAAATTGAGTGAATTGAATCGAAAACTTTTCTCTGAAGGCTGGTCGGCAGAACTGGCTTGTTAAGCTGCGTACCCGTGAAGTAAACAATGGGTAAGCCTTCCCACAGACGGCATATGAACTTGGTTGAGTGATGGACTATTGATGTTTAAATGTGAGTGTCACCGCGTTGTTCAGTTCGCAGGAGAGTTGGCGTTAGTGCAGGTTCACTGAGTGCCACGGAGTTGACAGTGAATGGTGACGGCGAAGGTGGCTGTAGAGAGACGTCTGGCCTGGACAGAGCATCTGCAATGAAGTTCTGTTTGCCCTTGACGTGAAAGATGTCAAATTGCCATTCGCTTAGACGAGAAAGCTGTCTTTCCACTCTGGCAGGGTACTTGGCGATAGATGAAGTTGCGTTTCGAATTGTGCTAACTAGTGGTGCATGATCTGTGAAAACAACAAATCTGCTACTGCCAATGATGCTGATAAAACGGCGCACTGCGTCGTGGATGGCGAGAAGTTCTCGGCCGAAAGTGTCGTACCTCGTTTCTACTGGTTTGAGAGTACGCGAGTAGAAACTGATAGGCTTCCGAACTCCGTCGATCTCTTGTTCCAACGTGGCTCCAATAGCGAATTCAGAAGCATCTGTCGTGAGTAGAAATGGCTTTTTGAAATCTGGATGCGTTAGCATTATGGCATTTGCTAACGAGTTGATGGCAAGTCGAAGTAATTCCTCGTCTTCGGATGACCAAACAATGATGAAATTCTTGCTAAGTCCTTTTCGGTTCCGCAGGTGCCTGCACAAAGGATAAACTTGTTTTGAAAGGTCTGGAAGGAACTTGCGATAATAGTTTAGTACTCCCAGGATTTTCTGCAAATCGCTCAAAGTCTTTGGTGACTTGATATTCTTGATTGAATTCGTCTTTGACGGCAACGGTTGAATACCTTGGGCCGTGATATGATGCCCTAAGAAGTCGACGGATGAAGTTGCAATCTGCGTTTTGTCACAGTTGATCTTGAGTCCGTGGTTGGATAAGCGTGAGAGGACATTTCGTAGATGTTTCGCATGAGATTCTAGATGTGGACTGAATACCATAATGTCATCGAGATATGACATACAATAAGCAGTGTCGTCGCGAAGTATGTTGTCTATGAATCTTTGAAATGTCTGAGTAGTACACTTAAGTCCAAAAGGCATGTAAAGATATTCAAAAAGGCCAAATGGAGTGATGACTGCAGTTTTCTCGATATCCTCTGGTGCTATCGGTATGTGATGGTACGCTTGTCTGAGGTCAATCACTGAGAAGAAATTGTTGCCATTGAGTTTTTCAAGTAAAGTGTTGATATTTGGAATAGGATATGCATCAGATTTTGTCACTGAATTTAGCTTACAGTAGTCTCCACAGGCTCTGTACGATCCGTTTGATTTTGAGACTAAGTGCAGTGGTGACGCCCATGAACTTTTCGATGGTCTGATGATTCCCTCTTCCAAAAGCCTTGAGAATTCTTCTTGGCAGCTTTCAGCTTAGCAGGAGCCAGTGGTCGCTTCTTGAGTGCAATAGGTTGTCCTTCTGTGACAATATGATGCATCGTGTTAGAGACTCGTAGCTCTGACTTGTTAAGATCGAAAAGCGATTTGTATTTTCGAAGCGCTGCTGATATCTCTGCTGAATGATGCACTGGGGTTGGCTGAATGACCTGTAATTCCAAACGCTCGGAGGCAAGTGTCCAAAAGCTTTGTTCAAGTCCGGTGGAGGGGTCGATGATCTTTTGATTGGCAAGATCAACAATGAGCCAAAATTTTAGAAGGAAATCAAGGCCTATTATATTTTGTGAGACCTTGGCAATGATGAAGTTGTGGGAAAATTCGCGTCGTAAACCTATGTTGAGTGTGCGGTATTGGCAGCCATAAGTTGGTATGGGCACGCCTGTAACTGTTGCGAGAAGAACGCCTAGCGACATCTCGGCCATTGAATCACCTTTGAGAACTGAGACTGCCGCACCTGTGTCTACGATGTACTCTTCGCCAGTTTTAAAATCAAGAAGGTGCAGAAGTTCATTTGGCTGTTTGGCCGGGTCATGCAAACAAGTAGGCTGGTGATTGCGACCGGCATTGTCTGTTTGGTTCTCTATGTGAAAAATTCGGCGTGGACGAAAAGAGTCGACAGGGATGTCGGATTGTAGTTGGCTTCTTCCCTGTAGCGCCGTTGATGCCGTTGATGTGCAGAAAGTACGGTCTTCTACTTCCTGCGCCAGACGTTTCCCGATACTGATGCACCCTTGTGCCTGCGGTCTGTTGTCCTCTCCGTCAGCTGTGGAAATTGACACTCATTCGGAAATTCTTCGGAACGACAAAGACAAACTTGGCAAGCATAAAAAACTTCTAGTGGTTATAACACCAGTTCTTTGGAGCATATCTATTAAAGGATTGCGGAGATCTTGATCGCCGCCTACCATTATAATTTGACTTGGAAACGAATTTTGGTCGAGAATTCACTTGATTTATCTCAGATTTGGTAATGGCCAATCCTTCTAGAACTTTGGCCATGTTCGCCACTGTTCTCTCTAAAGAGGAGATTCTATCATCTTGCGGGGGTGAAAAAAAGGGATGATGGATTCACTTTGGGTTCCAAAACCCTATATTCTAACTCACATCTCTGAGATAAGTCATCTATAGAGAGAGTGTTGGGGAGCTGTCTGGCAAAGAGTTTTAATGTTTGGGGAAGATTGTTAATAAAAATAACCTTAGCCACATGGTCAGAAATGTTGGTTTTATACCAACGTTTCCGTAATTCCCTCAGTATTTCTATGGGGCCAAGATTTGCCATATCTAACTGCGCATATTTGTTTATTATCTGCTCAGTTTCCGTGGGTCCAAGCAAGGATTCTACCTCGTTTTGTAGGCCCAAATGGGATTAGGTAGCTTCCTAATGGCCTCAAGCTTAGGATAAATCCGTCGCTGCAATTCAGAATGTAGTTTAGCAAAAACCTTCGACAGTTTTTGATGACTGTCATAATCAGGAAACGAGGAGAAAGTGGAGTCTACGCGCATAAAAAATAGCTCACTATCTCCATCCCAAACAGGAACATCAATATCTAAAATTGGACCTGACATTTTAACAATCTTACGGGATCTTAAAAGCATAAATTAAAAGCAATATGAAAATATATAAATATATTTTAACGAAACGCTTACCCACAAACAGCTTCCACAGTTGAATAAGAGCAGAACAAAGAAGTCACTGTTTTCAAAAATCCGAAGTTGAGTTGTTGAGTACGTACGGTGTCGTTTTGTACGTAGAAAAGATGAACAAAGGACCCGTTGGCCTTTGATGCCGATGTGTTATTATTATTCCCACAAATCCACGAATATATACCCAACAGATTTCCCAGAAATCCACGGTCAGGGTAAAGCAAAACACAAATGTCAATCTATTATTATTATATCCCCCAACACAAACCACGAATATATATATATATATATATATTTATATATATATATATATATATATATATATATATATATATATATATATATATATATATATCCAACAAAATTCACGATCACGTTAGATAAAAACGCAAATGTTCATCTATTTTTATCCCAAATAGATGAAAAAGGAAGTCAATTTTATTTATACTAAAAAAAATCAGAACAATAATCAATATCCTGGCGCGGTCGCCAATTTTGTAAACGCCCCGGCTTCAAGTAAATGCCGTACGAAGTTACAAACTCGGTTAAGGTGCTCTGAATAGAGATTAGTTACTGATATGGGGGCCCTTAAGAGGGCCTTGGCAGCGTTCGCTTAAGTTATATATATGTCAGTTGATGTTCTGTTCCTTGGGTGAACTCTGGTTGTGGTTCCTGCTGTTGTTATCATGTGTGTTGAAGTTCTGCATTAATTGGCTCGTCTTGCTGGCTGAAGTGCAACACGGTGAGTCACGAATGTTGCCAATTGTTGGTGAAACAAATCAATATCCAGCGTAGGTATTGACAGCCGACAGCACGCACATGTGTAACACGAGGCAGAAAGCAGATATGACCAACTGACTTGCATGGTAAATTACCGTGCTTAAATAGCATGCAATATGTGTACTTGCATACTATTGGTTAAACGTGGTTAAACGGCAATTTGCTTTTTTCTCATTGGTGCAACGTAAATAAATTTGAATTTAATTTACGCAATATGTCGGCGATTGATTTGTGTCGTTACAATGTTCTGGAAAATAAAAAGAAAAAATTCTTTTTGAATAAAATTCGTTACAATCAGCAATGGTGGTTTACATATGTCAGTTATTGTTATTTTACAATTGGCGTAGGATTTATCTTCCTCCAAACCGGAGAACGCACGACCGGCCCTGTTAAAGGCCCCCTATCAGTACATAACTCAATATTTATGGCACTTTAACCGATTTTGTAATGCCCTATGGCATTTACTTGTGTAAACGCCCCGGCTTCAAGTAAATGCCGTACGATGTTACAAACTCGGTTAAGGTGCTCTGAATAGAGATTAGTTACTGATATGGGGGCCCTTAAGAGGGCCTGGTAATGCGTTCTCTTGAAGTCTTCAGAGTTTGAAGATGTCCTAGAGCCTTGGGTGGACTCTGGTTGAGTTGTCGCTCCCGTGGTTGAGCTGTAATCACGATGTGGATAACGTCCTGCAGGTTCTGCACTTAATTGGCTCGTCTCTCTGGGTATACCGCAACAAGTTGAGTCACGGATGTAGCCAATTGTTGGTGAAACTATCAAATCACCAGCGTAGGTATTGACAGCCGACAGACGCACACGCGTGAAGCAAGGTAGAATGCAAATGCCACAACTGACTTGCATGGTAAATTGCCGTGCTTAAATAGCATGCCATGCCTACTTGCACACTATTGGTTAAAACGGTAAGTTTCGCTTTTTTCTCATTGGTGCAACGTAAATAAAATTGAATTTAATTTACGCAATATGTCGGCTATTAATTTGTGTCGTTACAACACTTTCCTCTCTGAAAAAAAAGGAAAAAAATTCCTCTCTGCGAGGCTAGATAAGAAATGCATGACAGTGTTTGAATCCAAGTTAAGCAAAAATATGATGTAACATAAGTGCTGGGCTTAAATATGCTTGTTGGTTGCTTCAACAATGATATGATGCCAGGTAACCACTAGGAATTTCTACACAAATTGTTAGCTCTAGTGGTCGGTCATACCACGTGAGGCAAAATAGAGCAGTGTGAGTTTTGGGAGCCGCAGCGTGAAGATTTCGAGGTAAATCGCCTCTGAATTTGCCAGGTTTAAGTTAAAACCTAAGCAGGTTGGATCGTCGTCAATGTGTTTGTATACGAACAAAGGAGCTAGAGTGCTCGACGTTGTGGTCATGACATTTGTAAAGTGGTCTTTGTGCAATTGATGAAGTTGAGATATGCATTGAAAGTGGCCTGTACCATGACATGAAGCTGATCACTACTTAGTGTTGCTACACGAAAGCGTTAGCTCTAAGTAGCTGGTCATACCAAAATAGGCAGTGTGATGTCATGTGAGAAATACATTATAATGTAAAAATATATACATTAAAATCAAAGGTAACTGCATAAAAATATGTACATGAACATTGCCTCAGAGATGGCATAATACCAAAGAACTGTTCAAAATGCTACACAATTGTTAGCTAAGAACAGCTGGTTATGCCACGTGAGACAAATACGAAAAATAACGTAAGGTTAAAAGAATTTTGATAGTTAATGTTAATGTTAAAAAAAATCAATTACACGTTATACAAATCAGGATATTGAGATTGTGAGCAGACGGAGCATGAGACGTGTGTAGAAGGTTGAACGCTCTCAGGATCAGGTGTTTCGATAAACGGTTTCAACCTGTCTATGCTTACTGATGTCGGTGTAGCGCCTTGCATAATAATGAAGTATTTTGGTTGTCTGAGTAAAATCGGGTAAGGACCGCGATACTTTGGTTGTAGTGGTGCAACAGCATTATTGTTGCGAACGAGTACTCTCTTGCAGCTGTGGAGCTGTGGGTGAACGAAGACTGGACGAGGCGTGTGTCTCGGCTGCTGTTCGGACATGTTACCGAAATGAAGTCGAAGGCGGGTAGCTTCGTTTTGTGGGTCATCTTGTGCCGGTAGTAGACGTGGGAGCTGACTAGGCAGGCGTAGATCCATGCCATACAAGAGTTGTGACGCAGATGTTTTAATGGATTCACGAGTACGAGAACGCATGGCAAGCAGAACTAAAGGTAGTGCATCGACCCAGTTGCCATTAATGGACGAGGATGCTAAAGCAGCTTTGAGTTCCCTATGCATTCTCTCTACCATGCCATTAGCTTGGGGATGGTAGGCAGTCGTCTGGCGTAAGATGCATCCCATGTACCGCAAGGTGGTTTTGAAACGATCAGATGAGAAGCAAGTGCCTCTGTCCGTGATGACCTCATTGGGAACACCATAATTGGATATCCATGCAGAGATAAAACCGTTAGTTACTTCGTCTGCAGAAATGGTGCCAAGAGGTAATGCCGCAGGCCACCGTGTAAATCTATCGATCATAGTTAGAAGGTAGCTGAAACTTGAACCTTTGTCAGATGAACTATGTCGATGTGGACGATGGCTAGGCGAGAAGTAGATCGAAAATGTTGCAACTTAAAACGAGTGTGTCGTGTGATCTTCTTTTTCTGACAAATTGCACACCTGAGACCCATTGTTTAACATTCTGCCTACGTCTGTGATACCAGAAACGATCTGTAAGCAGTCGGACAGTGGCTTGGCTTCCTGGGTGAGAAATTGAGTGAATTGAATCGAAATCTTTTCTCTGAAGGCTGGTCGGCAGAACTGGCTTGTTGGGCTGCGTACCCGTGAAGTAAACAATTGGTAAGCCTTCCCACAGACGGCATATGAACTTGGTTGGGTGACGAGCAATTGATCTTTGAATGTGAATGTCATCGCGTTGTTCAGTTCGCAGGAGAGTTGGCGTTAGTGCAGGTTCACTGTTGCACCACTACAACCCAAGTATCGCGGTCCTTACCCGATTTTACTCAGAGAGCCAAAATACTTCATCATTATGCAAGGCGCTACACCGACATCAGTAAGCATAGACAGGTTGAAACCATTTATCGAACCACCTGATCCTCAGACCGTTCAACCTTCTACACACGTCTCAGGCTCCGTCTGCTCACAATCTCAATATCCTGATTTGTATAACGCGTAATTGATTTTTTCTAAACATTAACATTAACTATCAAAATTTTTTTTAACCTTACGTTATTTTTCGTATTTGTCTCACGTGGCATAACCAGCTGTTCTTAGCTAACAATTGTGTAGCATTTTTGAACAGTTCTTTGGTATTATGCCATCTCTGAGGCAATGTTCGTGTACATATTTTTATGCAGTTACCTTTGATTTTAATGTATATATTTTTACATTATAATGTATTTCTCACACATGACATCACACTGCCTATTTTGGTATGACTAGCTACTTAGAGCTAACGCTTTCGTGTAGCAACACTAAGTAGTGATCAGCTTCATATCATGGTACAGGCCACTTTCAATGCATATCTCAACTTTATCAATTGCACAAAGACCACTCTACAAATGTCATGACCACAACGTCGAGCACTCTAGCTCCTTTGGTCGTATACAAACACATTGACAACGATCCAACCTGCTTAGGTTTTTATCTTAAACCTGGCAAATTCAGAGGCGATTTACCTCGAAATCTTCACGCTGCGGCTCCAAAAACTTACACTGCTCTATTTTGCCTCACGTGCTATGACCGACCACTAGAGCTAACAATTTGTGTAGCAATTCCTAGTGGTTTCCTGGCATCATATCATTGTTGAAGCAACCAACAAGCATATTTAAGCCCAGCACTTATGGTTCATCATATTTTTGCTTAACTTGGTTCGAACTCTGTCATGCATTTCTTATCTAGCCTCGCAGAGAGGAATTTTTTTTTTTTTTCAGAGAGGAAAGTGTTGTAACGACACAAATCAATCGCCGACATATTGCGTAAATTAAATTCAAATTTATTTACGTTGCACCAATGAGAAAAAAGCGAAATTGCCGTTTAACCACGTTTAACCAATAGTGTGCAAGTAGACATATTGCATGCTATTTAAGCACGGTAATTTACCATGCAAGTCAGTTGTCGTCGTATCTGCGTTCTGCCTCGTGTTACACATGTGCGTGCTGTCGGCTGTCAATACCTACGCTGGATATTGATTTGTTTCACCAACAATTGGCAACATCCGTGACTCACCGTGTTGCTCTTCAACCAGCAAGACGAGCCAATTAATGCAGAACTTCAACAAAGTTATCCACATCGTGATAACAACAGCAGGAACCACAACCAGAGTCCACCCAAGGAACAGAACATAAACTTACATATATATAACTTACGAGAACGCCGCCAAGGCCCTGTTAAGGGCCACCTATCAGTAACTAATCTCTATTCAGAGCACCTTAACCGAGTTTGTAACGTCGTACGGCATTTACTTGAAGCCGGGGCGTTTACACACTTGAGGCTGGGGCGTTTTCAGGCGTTCACAATTCTAACAGTGCATTTTACAAATGTTGCTGCTGCTTTTAAATGTACCTTATATAATATATATGAGTTGAATCGTTACTTGTATATTTTCTAGGCTGTAAGTGTTTTAGTAATCAGCACATCTAATCATTTTTGTGTAATTAAAATTTCATTGTTAACATTAGTTTTGCTGTTTTAAACAGAATAATTCGTATTATTTTACGTATTTATTATAATATGCAAATAAATTGTAGCAATGTAGTTTGTATTGCTATTTCTGGAAAGCGTAAATCTGGAAAGGACTTCATATCTTGCAAGTTAATCGAAAGTCTAAGAAATGCAGGAAAGCGTGTGGCGTTGGCTACAATTGCTTTTCCAATTAAAGAATGTTTTGCGTTGTCTCATAATCTAGATTTTAATGAGTTAACATCTTCAAGTCCGTATAAGGAGAAATATAGAATACAAATGTTGGAATGGGCGGAAAAATACCGCAAAGAAGATCCACCAATTTTCTGTCGGCGAGTTGTTGAAGCAGCTTTATCGGAGAATCCTGATATAATTCTGGTTTCCGATTTACGTAGAATATTTGATTTGGAATTTCTCAAGAATAGGTTCAACGAACGACTCTTCCTTTTGCGAATATGTGCGGATGATTATGTACGTGTAAACCGGGGCTGGGAATTTACCGCTTCAGTAGATGATGTGCCGTCTGAGTGCGATTTAGATAATTATCATGATTGGAATTTTGTCTTTCAAAACAATGACACATCTGATAGTGGATTGCATGCAATGAATGAATTATTTTCGCAGATTATTAGCTTTTATGTAAATTTAGCGTAAGAAATTTTCATTTTGATATTAAATTTAATTGTAAATATTCATAACTCTCTGACGAAATCCTCGTTAAATAAAAGGATGGCATATCGTGCAATACTTTGGTTTTTTAATTGTCTGTTGTTTTCTTTGAAGCGTTCCTTGCCGTTTGGGATAGCAGCAGATAACTATCTGCTGGTTTTCTCTGATCATTCTGAGTGCTTAGTACTAAAATTTTTAATAACAAAGAACAACGCGTTTTCTGGAAATATTCAAACGAATAAAATCAATTTATGTATGGTAGCTGAACGAGTCTCTGACTAGCAACATGTGCAGCTGTTAGTGCAATCTTATTAAAAGTACACGGTTGTATTTTTGACGCGCGAGCTTATAATATATTTTGATTTCCGTCAAGTATACATTGAATTATTTAAGCTATGTGAGTTAAAGTTGGAAAAGTATAATCGCATGTGACATAGTGGAGAAAAATCATCATTCGTACCTAAACGTACACCAATTCTATTGTATTCAGCCTGTCTGGGAACATCAGAACTACAAACAAGTGTAGATATTGGTTCGTTTTAACTTTCCTTAGCGATTATCAGAGAACGACTAAGGAGAATCTGTCCACAATACATATGTGAAGTATGATTAGTAATAAAACCGGCGCACACATATTGGTCCAACGTACATTGTGCGAAACTGGAATTTTGGTTGCATAATTTCCTTATTTACATGAAAATCTATTATGATAGGTTTGGAGTATTTATGTAGGTCATTGATTAAACGACTGATGGTAGACGTAATAGATTTATATCAAGTGTGGTCAACTTAACTATACATCTCTCTTTATTCGCTGTTAGACAGTTTGCCATCGTACTCTTATTTTGGTCACGAAATTCGAAACCATCCGTGTGACTGGTTCTAAAAGTAATTTTGTTTTTTATCTTAAGTCCGAAAACTTGGCCCAATTATTTTGTTGAGCTTCTTAATAAATAGTGAGGAAACTGTTGAAGATTCAGAGATCAGTCACACTCTTCAATTCATGGTGTGAAAGTGGTTTATTTCTTGTTATTGAATCAAAGCGTTTAAGATTTTAAATTACGATTTGCAATTGCTTTGTCTAGATGAGTGACTATTAATGACAATGGTGAAATATGAAGAAAATTTGTCTACCAGTGCCGATACTAATTTATTTGTTTTTGTATTAGCAACATTTTTAACGCATATTTTTATTTGGAAAAATGTCTATCCGGCCAGACCATTGCTAAGATCAAGATGCAACTCAAAAGGTGATGAGTGAGAGTGATTAGCTATTGTTTATCGATTGTGATAACGGTAGGACTGGTGCAATGTGAGTAGGTAAAATACCGCCTACAACTTATTGCAGTGCCCTATGTGGATGCAAAAAAGTTAACTGTGATCGAGATGAAACGGACTAGAATGGATACTTGAAAAGTGACGCAGTCTCGATCCTCAACTGAGATCAGAGCATCAGTTTCGTGCAGCATTTATTCATTAATTGCACTGCGATCTAAGTTGTGATAGACGATGAAAAAACATGAGACATAATAACGTCCACGCATTCTGGTGAGGATCCGCTGAAGGAGCCATATGACTATTATGACCACACAAACCTTTACAACTTTTACTTCAATCAAGGTTGCGATTTTGATATGAGCGCCTAACCCATTAAGTACATACATTTGTCGGTAGAAACTAATTGTTAAGGTTGGAAAGGGCAATTTGTCCAGTAGACCGGTTTCGTCATTGGGAACTCATCACGTCCTGATCATAATTTGTCGCGGACAGGGCTCGAACGTGGGCACGTATGCTTCGGAATCTGGTTCTTTAGCCACTGAGCAACCCTGCTGCACACTACACAACTTTTAGTTATGCAATAATTAATGTAACTCGGTTAGAACCACAGTTCCAAGTAATATTTAAACTTTTTGTTGCGTTGGTTGTATATTAAATTTTCGTCACGTTATTTTAAAATTTTTTATCAATTTTTCCATTATTATGTTTCAAATAAATTATCATGTAAGCCAATACGTCGAGATTCCGCTTACATTTTAGTTATATTAATGAAAGAACATTTATAGAAAATTTCAAGAATATTAAACTTCGAAAGCAGAATCGTGCTAACCATTAGCTACGATAGTTTTCCATTCAGATGTTGATTGCTGTTTTATATAAAAGTGGCGATATATATATATATATATATATATATATATATATATATATATATATATATATATATATATATAATAGCAATGACAATTCATCCAGTAGATCGGTTTCGTCATTATTGATAGCTCGTCAAGTACTGTCCAGTATTTTCCGTGGATGGGGCTCCATTTAATGTAAATTTGTTTCGAAATCTGGGATTATCTTTTTCGCCACCCGTACTTCATACTTCATGCAGTTTTAGTCGTGCTCTATTGTATGCTTTCAGTTAAGCTTCCTTTTGGTTGAAACCTATTAAAGATCCTAAGTATACTAGCCAACCACTATCTATCATAATAAAGAATACACTATTCCACTTGGAGAAGTTATAGCGTTGCAGGTTGGTTCAGTGGTTAGAGCAACAGATTCCGAACCAGATGTTCCTTAGTCAGAACCCTGTCTGCGGCAATATCTGGTCAGTACGTTGAGTTCTTATTGAGGACGAAACCGGTTTATTGGAGGAATTGTATTTTCTACTTTATACAATGCTTAGCTTGTACTGACAATTTCATGTACATAATGTGACAGTCTTTCATAGCAAGATTGGAACATTGATTTAATTAAGTTATAGCGTCTTGTTTCTCATATAATGACACGGGGGTGGCTAGTGTAATCTTTAAGTCAAATGCGATGCCACATGGGTTCCATCTGAAGGAAAGATTAACATAAATGTAAATTGGTATGACTTCAAATGGTGTATATTTTGCACGGGTGGGATGAAGTGGATAAAATCCCAGACTCCGAAGCGAATGTACCCCAGTTTGTGTTCCTGCACGGAAGTTCTGGGCAGTACTTGACGAGTTTCCAATAAGGACGAAACCAGTCTCCTGGATTTATTGCTTTTGTACAGATAATTTGAAGAAAACAAATGACTGTGGACCATGAGTATATAAATCAATAGTCGATGCTAGATACTCCTAGAGATTGACTAATTTTCTTAGGCATAGGAAAAAAATTTCTGTCAGCACGTGCAACTAAAAATGCTATGGGTAATTCCAAAATTCATATTAACATTTATCTTATATTCGTTATAAAACTGTTATTACGTGTTAATTATATATTCCAGCAGCATATGTTTTATACAAATCCACAACCTTCGACCATGTAATTTAATCGAGCGTGTAAAAGTCTAAAATTACACACCTATACCATAGCATTTTACTGTTTAGAAATATATTCCATAAGGCATACATCGATATCAAATTAATTTTTTTTCATCCTAAAACAAGTCTGGGGGTTGAGTCTCTAACGAGATATTTCAAGGGCAGCCACCGACTATTTGGCTAAATAAGCATATGGAAATTTACTATGGGGATACTAGTCTGGTTGCACATTTAGGCAAATTCAGATGGCATCGTCTATAACATTTCTCTGTGTTTTTCCTATAAATCGTGCATGCTTAACTAGCCATTGCTGGTATTCAGAAAGATCGATTGGGGCATCAATATTTAAAGTCATACTAGAGAGATAATTGAAGTCCCGTGGTTTCAGCACGGCTAATATACACGCTTCAGATGCTAGTCATTTTCATCATAAAGAGCAACACATCCGTGTTTTAAATATGGTGTGTATGTACAATTGGCTTGAAGTCATCGCTGATCCAGTTGTATGTATTGTTGTTGGCAAAATGGCATTTAATTTTATAAATTAATAGTATTCCTATCTCGTTTGACTTTCAAAAAATTTCTTTCAGCATAGCTTTGGCTTACGTAATACCAACGTTTAATTTATAACACACAACTGTATTATACTTATATCAGTAAGCATAAGTAATTAATATGTTGTCTTTTCTCTCTATAGATAATTGAAGAAACCGAAAACCTGTTGCCGTTGTAATTCTGTTACAAACTGTAGCTGGAAAAACCTTTTCGCAAATTTAAGCGTTACTTGTAGAATGATAGCATGAATGATTTTACTGGTCACTCGTCGTTTGGAAATAATAGGCATGCATTCTATTGTGACGTGCTATATCTGAATATTAACGTTGAGCAATGTGAACAGATGAACAATGCCACGTGTGAATCCCTGTCTCGTATAATGTGATGTAGGTAGAATCAATTCCAATTTCTGTAGACAGTGCACCAAATCTGCGTCACATTGACAGGCGTATCTTTGGCAAATCTCATTCGGCTTATTCACTGAGTTTAATCAGATAGTGAAAACAAAGAAATTAGAAAGGTTTTATTAGAAAATCATTTTACTGGAAATTTATAACCTAAAAGTTAATTTCCAAATAGGTTGTACTTCTCATATATAACGCGCATCATAACTTTATGTAGAAATATTTCATTTAGACTAGCCGTTATTTAAAGGAACTTACACTGAAGCAGTTGTCTTTCGGAATGCTTTGCAGTTAACCTAGAATTAAACGAAGGCATACGGCTGGCTAACCTGTGTAGATTGCATCTGTAGTGCAATTTGCTTTTCGCTGGTGAGATTGGCTTTTAGAACCGAACATCTTAGACTCTTATGAACGTTAATATAATTTTAAATTGTCAATATGCGCTCCTCACTAGAGAATCAAATATATCCATAAAATGTTCTGTTTTCCCAAGGTTTTCTCTGTTTCAGTCCGGCTATTCAAAAGGTGCTATTTTCTTATCCAGCGCTAAATTGGCGTACAACACAAGAGGAGAAGATTGTAATGTGGCATAATCAGTTGAAGTCAGCAAAGATCAAGTGAGGTAATATAGAACCGGATTGTCAACCCGGATGTAGCCCACGTTTTCGTCATACTATACAAATCATCGATCACAACTACTAAGGAGTGCTCAATAAAGACGAAACCGCTTAATTATTCAACATTTGGTCTATAGCACTAATTTGCGTATATACTCTTTTAATAAAATCTTGTCGTATTTTAATTCAGTATACCTTGTCAACGTATTCGATATCTTGTTATGAACTCCTGACCTGTTATGTCCACACATTTTTCAGTATAAACTGAGTTAGTAATACTTAGTTTATATTGAAAAATATATTTACTTATTGGGTCAGGTGTTTATATCAAGATCTTAAACTTTATTAAGGTAATTGTTATCGCCGCCCACGCAACCAATGCTAGTTTAATTACATACGGTCTGTTTTAATATGAAAGATATGGACCGTCCGATTTAAAAGCGATTCCCGCGAGGGTCTACTTGAAGCAAAGTATGAACAAGGACTTTCGTTGGACACTACATATTGCATGTCATATTTGGCTCCTCGAGCATAAGGAATGCGTTGTATGGATCTGAACTTTGATCATCATAGTTGGATTAACGACATAATTCTAATTTTGTTCCCATTCCTAGATTCTTCTGTTTATTCTTCAATGTAGAAGTCAGCCACAGAAATTTCCGACCTCACGAACTGTGGGTACAAGATAATCAGCCCTGGAATGGTAAATACATTAAGACATTCTAAAATCCAAGCTAACCGGTCCTAATAACGACATTTTGAATTTACTTTGCACGAAGATAAGTTCCACTATGCACGATTCGGGTACTACTGTATATGGCATTGTTGGCCCCCGTAGAAACAATAGTAGGTTTTCTATAAAGCAAGGCTTCAAATTTCATTTAGTCTGGCTTATACCAATGCTCGCTTATATTTAAGATACCAAATTTAGCGCAATATAAAAGTCCAAGTTTAAATCTTTTGGATCAAAAAGGCTGAAGAGATGGACGAAGCGTCCTCATGAAGTAATAAACGCTGTTTTTTTTAACTGATCAACACAAAGGCTCAAAAAAAATTAAAAGTTTTCGAAACTAAATAAAGACCATCTAATTACCAATAAAATATGTCTTCGTGCTAGGTGCACTGAACACTTCAAAGATCAATTTTCTTGGGCTCATGCGTCAGTTCGGATTCTCGAAAGCACGTTAGTATCAACAGTGTGAAATGTTAATCTCGAAGAACTACGTTGCAAAGCTGCAAACCATGACAATTTACTTCCGAGCTTATTTATGGGTGGTGGCAGTATGAATTCGGGAGCGTTGACTAAGCTGTTTCGTACTACATGGAATGAGGAGATCGCGCCACTTGTTTGGAATGGGTCGACAATTTTTAAAAGCTTCATAAAAGGCAATTTTAATTCGTGTGATAACTTTCGTGGTATTAGCTTGACTCTAGCCGTATATAGATTATTTGCTTCGATTATCTTACATTGTGAATCACATAGTAGAGAAGAGAAAGCCGGATTCCGGTCAGGACGAAGCTGCATAGATGATATTTTACCTTAAGGTAAGTTCCTGAATTGTGTCACGTATATCACCGTCTCATAATTGCAGTATTTTTTTAAATCAAGGGTGCATTTGACTCGGTGGATCGCAATGTTCTATTCGTCATTCTGTCGGAAAGAGGTGTGCCTACCAAAAATGTAAATGGTTTACGCGCTCTCTTCGCAAACACATCTGGTCGCATTAATGCTTACAACGAATTAACGGTAACTTTACTACCAGCAGTGGTGTTTGTCAAGACTGCCCACTCTCCCCCTTTTTGTTTAAATTTGTAATACATGCACTTAGAAAAAACACTTCCGCACGTTCTGGATGCAGGTGTTGAAGTTCTCCCCGGCAGAAGATTAGTCGATCATGACTATACAGATGATATCGTACTATTATTCGATAATTGAGATTCTGCTTAGGCCACCTTGAATAGATTAGCAGACGTTCTGTGTTTCGGTATGAAATTCGTCTCCTTTAAATGTGTATTTAACTCTGTCTAGAAGTTCGCGTTTAAAATGCGTCTGTACGCGCAGTTTTATTATACACTAGTGAGACTTGGCCACTTTGAGGTGAATTTTTCAGACGTTCACAGGCATTCTACCATCTTTGGTTGAGCAGGTAACATGTAGGTTACCACCAACGAATAACCAATGTTAGCATCCGTAAAAGTAGTTTTTGATCGACCAGGTGCTCCTCATTAGAAAAAGAAGTCTCCATGCCCTAATTTGTCTCAGTTATGATTTGAGTATGCCCTGGATTTTATTGCACATGAAGGCATTATTGTTTCTCCCAGCGTCATATTAGCGTAAGAACCAAGGGGGGCCGATGTTGACGCAATAGGACCATTTAAAATCAACTATAACCAAATCGGGTAGTATAAGACATACTGGATTACCGGGGTGAAGTCAAAGTGCGCATCATAGTTCTTGGTTTGAAACCCTGCGCGGTGCGGCATCGAGTCGAGCTCAATGGCGATCTTGTTGGAGATTAGTAGAATCATCTTTGTAACCTTACTTTTTAAATTCGGTATCGTTAGCTGCACTTTTTGATTGTGTTTATGACGTGATACAGTGAAAACCTTAAGGAAACTAATGCCGATTTTGTCATGCCCTAATGCTGACTGTTATAATGGTGTTGTGTAGAGATTTAGTTTGCCTCACTTCTGTGTGCTATCTAGATTAATATTTTCATAGTAACTAGCTACTCTATCTGTCTCATAAATTTCTCAAATAACTTGTGTGCATATATTTTTAGTTTTTTATTATTAAAAAAATCTTGTCTTTTTTTCTCTTCTTGTGGCATAGCGGTGAAACATTGGTTACTAGTGGTTTCTATATTGCTGTGCATGATGATGATGATTGAAATTAATAGACAAGATAAATGAAAACGTGTTACACAGATTTTTCCATGACTTACGGCAGACAATTTGAGGATCAGCGTAGTCGATTACTCGCCAAATATATCGAACTGATTTCATACTCATCGGCCCCTTGCACAAATCTTGGTGAAATCCGTAGCACGCATCATGAATTTTGCAACATCTACGCTTGTTATTTGACGTAAAAGCGTAAAATAAATTCACTTTAGTTCGGATTCTTATTTTTTGTACATTTAAATTATTTTGCCCATATTTCAATTTAAGAAAAAATAGCGCGAATTTAAAACTCCACGCTATTCGCACTTCACATGCCATGGAGAACATTTGTTTTAAACTGCGAAACTCACGATGACGTAATTGGATGTAATAGCTAAACTAAGAACAACATATTCAGAAAGAAACCATCTGGAAGTTGGCATGAAATCAAATAATTTGAGCATATTGACGGCAGATTCCGCGGAAACATGGCTTAATAAGTATATTGAGAACAACGAATTAAGCATTCATAAATAGTCCACTCAGAGAATAGTATAGAATATCGTTATATGGATTCAAACCAAAAAGACCCATTAAATAGATAACAATATTAGCAAATGTACACTAGATAAAACAAATCACAGAGAAGTCTTTTTAATGAATCTCTTTTGTAAAATAATAAATGATACAAATAATAATAATAGATTTCACATCGAGGTACTCTAACCCGATAATGGGAAAGATTAAGGTAAAATCCGAGTTTATTATTATGCATAACTGAGAATCGTTGACCAACAATTGTTTATTTGTAATAATAGCTAATATGATGATATAATTTATTGCTTTTCTAATATCATAATATGGATAATATATACAAAATTTCAAGAAGATATGTTTCTAATCATATTTGTCATTGTCTTCGGTTTAACCAAGCTAAAGTATTATCATAATAAAAATTCAAAAGATCAATATGATCGTATATTTTTCCTAGACCAGTACATAAAAAATTAAAAGAAATCTTAGTCAGAGGCATTTATCGAAGCTATTTTGGCAGTTGATTTTAAATTTTATAAACTTTTGAAAAAGAAAATATCTTTCACGCAATATTTCCTACCAAAGAAGGAGAGATCGCCAAATGACCATACCTAGTTCCTACATAATGAATTCATGTAGGCTCGCGTCCACTGATTGAAGTGGAATATCTTAATACAATAACACAATCATCGAAATCATAAAGTTTGCAGTGATACGAACGGTGATCTGCTTGCATTAATGATGCAGGACACAGGGCTAATATGTTTAACGACTTTTCTTTGTTCAGCTTCTATTTGTCTGTCAAACCTTATTTCATTTGATTCCAAGTAGCGGCATCATGCTATAGTCTCGGCCTAATAAAAATTATATATATATATATATATATATATATATATATATATATATGTTTGTAATTGTATATCATTAGATAAGATATATATCTTTATTAGCGCTCATCTGTTTTTAGCAGAGCTAACTATTCTTTCAACATGTCTCTCGGCAGATGCTGTACATTGATTTCTTGCTGAAGTTTGATCTCAAATACATCATTAATCATAGCATCATGAAAATTAACATAATTAAATTCTGTCCTCTTACTGATTTTAATGCTTTATTTTTTACCTTTTATTCCCTTTCCTAATATTACCTACTCAGGTCATACATATCTAGTGTTATGTTATTTTTAGCGAACTCGATATTTTTTGTATCTACTGGAAAGGTGATTTATGAATCATCAGCAAATTTTCCAACTCAACCATTAGCTACCCTATTTTGCATATTTGCAAAAATGATTTTAAATACAATTATTACCAAGTTTGATCCTTGTGGAACTCCACTTGTATATTTCGGTGGTCTTGATTTCAAATTATTTACTTGAATACTCATTCTTCTATTATAAATATAATACTTGAGTAATCTAAAGATATTCGGATCCATATTCAATGACTTAATCGCCTTAATAATAGCATAAAAATATAGAGTCCATAGCTCTTGTGATATTAATAAAGACTAAAAATGTATCCAACTTTTTCTCATCGAACGTAATTACATGCTTCCACATGGAAACATCTTGGTAATTGACGATCGACCTTTCGTAAAGCCATTTTTTCTTGTATCAAAATCAACCGGCAACATATATTCTTAATGATCTAGTTTCAGTCGTTCTATTATCTTCAAAAATTAAGGGATAATAGAAATGAGTGTATTACTTAGCACACGTTGGCTTACTTACTTTAGGCAACGGTTTAGCTACGATCGTTAGTATATCGATTGGTATTCGTCTAACCTTCAAAATTCCGTTTATAAAGACACATAGCTCATTCATAAAACTTAAAGTTAATTGAAGTAGGATACCAATCGATATACGAAGATGATTAGTCATCGTAATTGACTTTAACATTTGACTAGATGAAATAAAATTTTGACTCAAATAAATTAGTCGCAAATGTTTATAAAAATATTTTGAAATATATCGATGAGTTACAAATTAGATATGCTTTCTTCGTACATAACGAGAAAAAAAGCAATTTAAAACAGAAAATTCCTACATTTTATTAATAAGTATTGGGTTGAGTTATAATCATTTTTGAATGCTATGATGGGTCTTAATTGACTCGTTTAAGTTATCTTATACGGTTGTCTCAATTATGAATTATATATATATATATATATATATATATATATATATATATATATATATATATATATATATATCAAATTTAAAGTAATCTAGTACTTTTTGTGTGTACTATTTTTTAACTAAACGAACATTGGTTGCTTGATGTGACGAGTTTCAAGATTATAGACAGGAAATTGGAGAAGCGCATTCTGGTTTCACCAGAATTGCAACTTGAATGAATTTCGAACTTTGTGAAGGGCCAGTTATTTAATATAGTTTTGAAGTTTAGTCTAAGAGAGTGCTGTTATAGCGACAAGATTTGCTCGAACGAGAGTTTCTTAGTAGGACAAATTGATGTAAGCGTGGAATCTTAATGGGTTTTCAGATAGTTAACTGTTTGCTGGGTTCAAAATAATGGTTAGATATTTGAGAATAGATAAAAAATATGCCTTGGCCAGGTTATCTTTGTTTGCCACAATATCAGGTTGGTCCAACGCATTGCTTTGCGTAAGATGTAGTAATACGTTGATTTGGACATGATTTATTCACAAGAATTATTCTGCGATGTTATATAGTGTTCTTTTGATGAACAATTCATCATCGGTATAGTATGTCCTCTGGGAGTATTACATTCTGACTGATTTTTAACTCTATCATCAATAGCAAATAAAAGAAATGCCATTTTGTCTATAGTGAGACGGATTTCCTATGCGAAAAGTATTTAAAACGAAGTACAGTGTGCTATGCAAAGCTAAACTAAACTTCACTTCACATTCTTTCATTCATATATATATATATATATATATATATATATATATATATATATATATACTGAGTTTTCATTTGATTATATATGTGTCAACTAGTTTAATTTTTCGTTTTCATTTTCCTGTTTGGGCTGATTTATATGTGTACCTGTGTATGTGTCTCCGCCGAAATATTTCTTCTTTGCACACATGTATCATTTTACGGATATCGACCTATTCAAATTATTCCATCTTCAGCCTCATCCCATTGTTCTTCGCTGAATAATTTTCTAACGATTGTTTAAACTCTTCAATAGTTTTCTTGAAAAGCGTAATAGAGGCCTCATAAACAATTTTCAGTCACGTACGTTAACCAAATAATTACAGGCAAAATGTAAACGTTAATCTAGTAGTTCTTTAAATCAAGTTTGCGAGCATCAAGTAAACACCAATCCCATTATATTTAACAAGTCGTCGAACAACATAACAAAACTGCTGCCAGTCGCAACGCACTGACGCCTTTCGACCTTCTATGATCATCCTCAGAATACGGCGGTAAACTGACTAGCGAGGATCAAACCGCCTTACATATATATGGAATGCAAAATTTCATATGCGGCTCTCACTTCCAGTAGTCTGGTATACAATATACTTGACTGGAAATGTCGGCTGCACAATTTCTATGCAGTCACGAACATTAAATGATTGCGCGGTTGGTGGTAACAATTCTTTAAATCAAGTTAAATACAATCGGATTGGTGTTTAATTGAAGCTCGCAAACTTGATTTAAAGAATTGTTACCACCGCCCGCGCAATCAAGTATTGTTTAAATTGCATTATATATATATATATATATATATATATATATATATATATATATATATATATATATATATATATATATATGGCGGAAGCTACGAACAGCTAATGTTCGTGACTGCATAGAAATTGTGCAGCCGACATGTCCAGTCACGCATAGTGTATCTTCGCTAGCCAGTTTGCCGTCGTACTCACGATATAATAATTAAAATAATATTCATCAGAATTTATATGCCTTATATTCAACCTTATTATAATTCTATCTTATTGTTCGATGTGACTATAAAATTTAATTTCAAATGACACAGCACTTTTGTTCAATCTTGTCAACTGACTTATCTGAGGAATAAACCAATATTTACATTTCAACAACAATTGCGAAGTTGTTTGAAAAGTTGCAGACTGAGTTGGATGATATGCGTAATACACCCATCATTAACGGTTACTGACCACATATTATAGGTAAATATAAACCTAATAATGTGATGAATTCTTTGTGAATATTTGTATTATTGATAGGATTCCGATGTATATTCACTTACAATACACTTTCCTGTACTTAGTGTGGTAGAAAAAATTCTACTGCAATCTGCATTTAACATTATCAATATTTGTAATTGTTCCAGGGGAAAATCATGTGTAGACAAATGTAGTAGGAAATTGAATTCACGCTAGTCGGAGCAATTACCAATTTATTTGGTGCATTATAGATATATTTTGTCCTTTGAAAATTGTAACATACCATAAAAGCGCTTTTAAACTTTAATTTAGTTTAGTTGTGACAGTACGCATCTATATTTGAACGCGATTTCAGAAAATCGACGTCCAATTTGGCATAAACATGAGGCCTCTCAACATTTCTATGGACTTAAAAGAAACATGTTGCGCGACAGGGAATAAATCATTTACCTGATTATCGGTTTGCGATCCGATTTGTTTGCATCCGCTGTCTTCCTGATTTTTTCTCCAAAATTTTCGATTACCAGATACGGTTATCTTTTTCAATGGAAAGCTCAACATAATAAGTTGACAATCAATATGTCAAGTGGAAATATTAGTTTAAACTGCCCCATTTATACAGGTTGTTAGATTTCTTAAGCATAAAATGCTAGGAAAGTGTATGTCAAATTGGTTTGTGTATAAGTCTGCATGTGTACACGCTTCGAAATGAGATTGCAGTGATTTTGTCACAATTACTGACAACTCACTAGATAACCGTACGCCATGCCTGTGTGTATGTATTCTCGTTTGTTTTTGATTGAGGAGTAATCAACTATTGCACGTGTATACTCATCCCAGTGAAATGACAGCGATTTAGCAACATCTGACTAATCACTAGATAAGCGTATGCCACATCTGTGTGTTTGTGTTTGTGTGTATGTGAGAGAGCGTTTGCTATCAGACAATTTTCAACTTCTTTTACGATCCCCCTTTTTTATTTTATTTTAAATTTCCACCTTAATAGAATACTTTTCCGTTTCTAACTTGATTTTGCTAACCCTAAATTATTTATTTTATTCACAGTATCTTGCCCTCTCCTCACAGGGATGCCACTCGTAATTACTTCATCTAGAATAGTACGTGTAAAACTAGGTCTGACGTGTGTCGTTTAGGAAATGACAGTTATTATTTTAGTTTCATGTGAATTTCTGTTACACGTGCCGTTAATTACATGTAACAGATTATTTCTCAGTCTTAAGCAAACGCTCACACACACACACACAAACACAAACACACTGATGTGGCATACGATTATCTAGTGATTAGTCAGATGTTGCTAAATCGCTGTCATTTCACTGGGATGAGTGTACACGTGCAATAGTTGATTACTCCTCAATCAAAAACAAACGAGAATACATACACACAGGCATGGCGTACGCTTATCTAGTGAGTTGTCAGTAATTGTGACTAAATCACTGTAATCTCATTTCGAAGCGTGTACACATGCAGACATATACACAAACCAATTTGACATACACTTTCCTAGCATTTTATGCTTAAGAGATCTAACAACAAGTATAAATGGGGCAGTTTAAACTAATATTTCCACTTGACATATTGATTGTCAACTTATTATGTTGAGCTTTCCATTGAAAAAGATAACCGTATCTGGTAATCGAAAATTTTGGAGAAAAAATCAGGAAGACAGCGGATGCAAACAAATCGGATCGCAAACCGATAATCAGGTAAATGATTTAATCCCTGTCGCGCAACATGTTTTAAAATTTTTGACAACGCTCTTCTGACGCAACAATGGTATTACTCTATTGCTTCAACAGCTGAGATTTTGCTTGTGCAAGTTTATCAAATTTTATCACAAGGTACATGTTAAACGAAGGTATGGGCCTGTCAAACAATTTTCTTAACGTAAATAATTCAGACTAATAGATAGTTTGCAATTATTTATTAGATGTTGTTGTTAAACCAAAGGTTGCATGAGCGGAGCGTACAAACTAGTGCGCATTCGCTTCATGCTTACGGGCCACTGGAAGCTATGCTTGATGTAGGCCGGTCTTCAAAGTAATAGTATATGGATAGGCGAAAATTTTCTGCTATGTACTATTTTTAAGCACGACTTGCGATGATATTTTACGTACCACAGACTACATTTACTGGGTAAATAACGATGACGCTATCTTTGTTATATCCTATGCGTAACTGGTGGATACGACCAAGTAGACGAATTTTGTTATTTCAAAATTTTTGGTCGCAAATCACTCATGTGGAACTAGTTTATCTGATTTGGAGCACAATAAGGCGTATTGATGGGATCCATGAAGTTACGACATTGACATAGAATAATTTCGTATCAGCGGTCATTTATTTATTCTTCGGTCCCGAACGCCGTAGCGTAACAGGAGTTCTGGTTGAATTAATGATATCACAATTCCTCATTCCGTCCGAGCATCCATGCAGTGAAAACGGATACAATTATGCAAAATGGCTTGAGGGACACATTTTTTCCGCTAGACCACTTATATGCGGCTGGCAGTATACCGAATAGCTTCTAGAGCTTTCTAAACGAACAAGAGTCCTGCCTTCCTAAGATAAAATATTAAAACTAACTCTATTATCGTGACAGACTAGCTTTGATCATTCTGACAACATATGCGAATGCTGTCAGTTCCTGCAGCTCAACTCGTCAATCATTTCAAAACAACTAAATTCGTCACATGTTGCGAACGGAATGGCGAACAGTGAATTGATCCCTCGACATAGTCACGAGATGGAAAAAAATTCTTTGTTATGGTGTATATGACGTGTGACGTAGTAGATATTCACCGAAAACGATGTGTCCCACTTCGAGTCACTTCCGCGGAAAATACTTGACAGTAATCGAAGAGTTCCTAATGTGAGCGAAGCCTGTATGCATATTGATTTGCTCTTGCTACCTGATGCAATATAAAGTTTTGATTTAAGTTCTGGAGCATTTGGTTTGACGTAAAAAGAGTCATCTGTTAGCAATAAATAAACAATAATTTTTTGCTCACTAGAATTAAATCTAATTTATTTTATCTTTAATTGTGCCTTTTAGGTATACATCCGCACTACAAAAAACGTCATAGTGGAAGTAAATCCTAAGATAAGAATACCACGAACATTTGACAGATTTTGCGGCTTAATGGTTCAGCTTTTGCACAAACTTTCAATACATGCTTCAGACGGTAATCATGAGAAACTATTAAAGATAGTGAAGAATCCAGTCGAACGATATTTTCCTGCGGGTGCTCTGAAGCTTGGCCTTTCAGTTTCGGCTAAAGAATTAATTTCTACACGTGACCTTGCCAGTCGTTCGAACACAACGGTCGTCGTAATTGGAGCAATGGCTCATGGCTCTGTCGAAAAGACTTGCTCTGGATTCATTGACGAGCTGGTGTCAATTAGTCATTTCCCTTTGTCTGCTGCCCAATGCTGTGCGAGAATTTGCACGGCTTTCGAAGAGGCATGGGACATTGAGGGTGTGGCAGCTGCTAACGCTAATTTATGATGAATTGTCTACTCGTTCCTCTGTGTAAATATTGATGACTTAACAATACATTATTTGCAACGATTTTTTGAGCTCTTAATATTGGTGTTAATTGGGTTGTCCCAGGTATGACAGTTTCCAATTCAGACGTTAATTTAGTGGCATAACGTAATAAACATATTTCACTTTTTCGATATGTATTGAACTGTCGGGTGCTTCCAATCAATACGTCTATATAGATCTCAAGCATTATGTACAAAATTAAGTTTTATAATTGATCATTTTTCGTTAAAAATAAGTGACAATTTTTACGTTTGTATTCTAACTGCGGTCGGCATGCTGTTTGATACTATTGGCTTTTTCCTCATTTATCGTTAGTAATATTACCGTGGACTAATGTATCAGCTAGAAATTAGTGGTTAATGTTTATCATACCATATATATATGGCTATATGTCAGTTGGTAAATTTTTAAGTGCTGATGTTTCTCCATTTAACGATGATAGAAGATTACGCCTAGTATTACCATAATTGTCAAATTAATGTATGTACTTCAGAAGTTGGTAACGTTCATAAATGTCTGCGCCTTTTAGCTAACTGATATTGATGGCGAAAATCCGAAGTTCAACTGTGCACAATGCAGGTACTACTGTATGTGGTATTGCAGGCCTCCGTAATATCCATGGAGAGAAACAAAACGCCAAATTCAACCTGGCTCGCCTACTTAAGCGCGATCTAAAAGTCGATCTTGCATCCTTTTGGACCAGAACGGATGAATAAATGGAAGAAGCGTTCGCGTCAGTTTCGATTCCAGAAACAAATGTCTGCACCAACAGTGTTGAATGTCAGTCTCGAAGAACCATCAGAGTTAGGAGTACGGGATGCAATCCTATCGCATAAACGTCGCGAAGCCTCAGGCCCTGATGATTTTCTTCCGGGATTATGTAAGTATGGTGGTGATATAATTTCGGGAGCGTTGACTAAACGCGTTCATACTATTTGGAATGAGGAAACTGTACCACTTGATTGGAATGAGTCGACACCATTCCTATCTTCTAAAAAGGCACTCGTAATTCGTGCGATAACCATCATGGTATAAGCTTGACTCCAGTCGTATCTAAGTTATACGCTTCGATTATCTTACGTCGTCTTAGGGATTCACGTGTTTCATGCACTAGAGAAGTACAGGCTGAATTCCCCTCAGGACGAGGTATAGATGATACTTTTACGTTAAGGTAAGTTCTTGAACAGAGACACTTATATAAACGACCCACAAAAGCCGTCTTTCTAGACTTCAAGTTTGGAGTTGAATCGGATCGCAATGATCTATTCTATATTTTATCGAAAGTGGTGTGGCCACAAAATTTGTTAATATTATGCACTTTTTTTACACAAATACTTCTGGTCGCGTTCAGGTCTACAACGAATTAACGCATAATTTTACAACCAGCAGTGGTGTTCGTCAAGGTTGTCCACTTTCCCCATTTTGTAATCTTTATTATTATAAACAACATTTCCACATGTTCAGGATACCGCTATTGAAGTTCTCCCGGGCGGTAAACTAGTCGATCTTGACTAAGTAGACGATATCGTACTATTATTCGGCAATCGAGATGCTACTTAGGCCACCTTGAATAGATTAGCAGCCGTATGAAATTAGCAACCTCTAAATGTAAGATACTTTTGCAGAATGACCCACTACTCACTCCGATGCTGCGACTGCAGAATGAAGATCTGACGCGGTGAAAATGAGAATCGCGAAAGCTAGAGTAGCTTTCTTAAATCTTCGTCATTAAGGGAAAAACGCGAATATTTCACTATATATTAATGTTTGTGTTTGCAATGCATCTGTACGCGCAATTTTACTATACACTTGCGAAATTCGTACCCTCTATAAGTAAGATACTTATACAGGATCACCTAACACTCACTCCATCTGCGACTGCAAAGTGAAGATCTGGAAGTAATTGACGGGTTTGTACACCTTGGTAGCTCTTTTAATAAATCAAGCAATATGGTTGACAAAGTGAATATGGGAACCTGGAAGGTTAGTGTAACTTTCTCGATCTTTGCCATTTATGGATAAACGAGTATTTTACTCTGCCTTATAGGTTGTTTTTATAATGCATCTGTGCTCGCAGATTTACTACACGTTAGTGAGACTTGACCACTTAGAGTTGATGATGCTTACAGGCATTTGGCCATCGTTGTTTGAGAAGTATAGCACTTGTTGGTTACCAAAACCGAATAACCAACGTTGACATCCGTAGACGTATTTTTGGATCTGCCAAAAAGTTCTCCTCGTTAAAAAAATAAGATTCCAACTTCGTTTGCTTGGTCACACTTTGCGTATGTCCTCTATTCGATTGTCCAGTAGAGCTCTTTTCTCATGCAGTACCATATTGGCGTAGGAAACAAGGTGGGTAGATTTTGACATGACAGAAACAGTTGAAGTCACATACAAATTGGGTTGTATAGGGCCCACTCGTCTGCCTGGAAGGGTCCACGTGCGCACCATAGTTCTTGTTTAGAAGCCCTTAGCGATATGACATCGAATCGAGCTCAGTGGTGTTCTTGTTGCAGATATTTAGTAGAATCATTTTCGTAACTTTCTTTTCTTAGTAGGGCAAAGACAGCTGCGTGGTTTTGTTTGTCTATGACGTGAAAGCCGCAGGTAAGCTATATTGCTGATGTTACATTGCCATAATGATGTTTTTGAGAGGTTTACTTTGCGTCATTTCTGTGACTTATTTTGACAAATATACTAATAGTATCTAGGCATTCTTTCTCTCTCTCTCTCTCTCTTAAATCTCACTAATAATTTGTGTTTAAATTACTATTTCTGTTGATACACACACACACACACACACATATATATATATATATATATAACGAGATTATTAAACTTTGCTTTGCATTTGATTATGTGGGTGGCAACAAATCTGACTCGGTTTTTTATTCTATTTTTTGTTTTGGTTGATTAGTAAGTTTGCATGTAAGAGTCTTTCTCGCTGTATTGCAAAGTGATGTCTGAGATCTGGTCATTATTGTATTGATGGTTTGAGAGGTAACCATCTGTTCGTATTTTGGATTTGACCACATTTATCTTGTGCGGGACAATAGATAGCACTCTTAGGTCGGCAAAATCTTGAATTTTGATCGTTTTCAGATGCTCTGCTTATTGGCTTCGATTTATAGGTTCTCACTTGTCCCTTCTTTTTTTAGCATTTTATTAGCTGATTGACTGAAAATGACGTTGGATCAAGATTTCCCTTGTTCTTTGCCCAATATTTCGAGACATCATTTCCAGTCTCATCTGCAGGGTTGACACAATACACACACGAATAAAACACAACTTGTGGCAAGTGTGTTGTTTCACCATTTGACTAATTTCTCAATTCTACATAAAGTAAAATCATTATATATTTATGAAGTCCTTTATATAAAACAACAAACACCTGGCCTATATATTCAAAAGTTTTATCAACATGGTATTATAATAGACTGGCCACGAATAACAATATTCAACAACAATTTACTAGTATCCTGGCAAGACAGAACACACCCTCAACCAGACTCAACAAACATTTAATCGGGTGGAAACAAACTGAAGAGGGAAAAACATGCACATACGGTGACAGGAATTTCCAAACCGTATGAGCGTTCAACACTGCAATCCGCACTTGCGCTGTTACCAAGTGAAGAAAACAAATTTGCGCAAGATAGGTGAAACGAAAGACCACTCAAAAAAAAACAATCGTACGCGTAACAGCCAACACTACGAACAGATGGTTAGCTCTCAAACCTTTAATACAATAATGACCAGATCTCAGACATCACTTTCCAATACAGTGAGATAGACCTTTAAATGAAACCAAGCACACATACAGACACAAATGCATAAACACCAATCAGCCAAAACAAAAACCAAAGAAGTAAAACCGAGGCAGATTTGTTGCCACCCACCTAATCAAATACAAACTCAGAAAGTATATAAATGAAAGATTGTAAAGCTAATAAATGGTCATTATCCACTTTCTTATTAAAGTATTTTTCTTCCTAATTAGAAATATACTGTGTAATATATATATATATATATATATATATATATATATATATATATATATATATATTTATAGAGTGAGTTAGAGTTGAAGTCGCATTGCGAGACTATACGATGTTAACTACTATATATTTTTTTGGCTTTTATATGGCTGGGCATGATGATGATAACGATACACCTTCAATGAACATATTGCGTAAATACTGAATTCGTTGAATTCCGTGTGAAACTATCAAATTAGTATCATTTTACCAGCGAACTTCAACTAATTTATTTTTTGCATATTTAATTTCTTCTGAAGTTTGATGTGTGCTCAGGTCATAATATAACTCAATATACCTAAAAAGGACTCTTAAACTCTGTTTTCAATTTTTGCCACATGGTTTGCGAAAGTCGCCGCCGACTCCAGGTAAGTTTAACTTAGCACTAACAACGGAGCAACAATGCGCCAAGTGGGCGTTTATTGTGTACAGAAGAAGCGTTAATCAATTGTTATAAGCTATTTAAATTTTTGACTAATTTTACATTAATCGCTCAGGCTTCTTTTGAAATTGCTGCTTGGTGGACCTGGACATTATTTTAATTAAGTCAACAGCCTTGAAAATAACTGCAGCCATATAGTTTTGACTTGCATTATTCACATGACAATGTAATCCTGTAAATGTTCTGTTGTTGGGCGGTAGTAATTATATCTCTATTGTACCCCCCAAAAATGGCATATTTTGAATCAATTATGAATGATCTTTGATAAATCACATTATTTAAGCGAATATATTTTTAAAAGTTTTTTTATAGCACCGTCTTGCCATGCTTTCTTTTGGTTTCGAAGGTTGAATAATTATGGATTGCGCGACTGGTGAGTTCTTTATATTAACTTTGCGAGTTTGAAATAAATTCCAATCACATTTAATTTTCCCATTAGCTAAACGACTTTTTGCCTTGTTTTCTGACAAATTAGATACAGTGAAATTGGTGTTCGCATCAAGCTCGTTACCGGGATGATATTGTTTGTCGGGCTCAGATGACAGCGTCATATAAACGCTGGATGACAATAAAATTAATCCATTTTCAATGGAATTAGTGACCCTTTGTTCTTTTATAGCCAACGTATAAAACGCACAAAAACTGATTATTTATTGAGTTGGCTGAAATGCGGATTCTGACGGCGTCGATACGCGACGACCATCTACTACAACTGTTCTTGCTATTGGGCGTCCTTGATTATAGCTCTTTATAAAAAATCTGAGGAAGAGCTTATATTTAACAGTTAGATACTGATTATATATATATATAATGTATATATATATATATATATATATATATATATATATATGAATATATATATAGTGTATATATATGGCCCACCTCCGGCTTCTACTGATGAGTCGTCATTGAGCTCTAAAGGAATGTGCGTATGAGATTATACCTTCAGTTAATGCTGACTTTGGTTTGTCCATCTGGTCATATCTAAACTAATTTGTTACTAGTTACGCAACAACTAATTCACAGAAGCCAACATTTTCGAATACACAAGGAAGAATTAGTAGACATTAGAAAGTACTATATTCAATAACAGGTCCGTTATTACCTGATTGTTCTTTTTACTTATGGTAGTATTAAAAGGTCTAGTACACGTTTAGGAGTTCCGCGGATAATTAGGGTAAAGGCGACTGACGATGTTACTTCTATTTAACTTAAGCAGCCTTTGTTTGTGATCGAGTGCCGCTTAAACCCACAATTATTTTAAACTCCCGAGCTGGTATGCATAAATAGGGTATCCACGTTTCTTTTCTCTAGGAGACAAGGGTGATCCAGCCTTTTGTTATGCATAATTTTTGCGGAGACATTGGTTTACCGCTGATATCACATGGGCAGCTATTTACATAAGCGTAAACGTGTATGAAGTTGCATTATCTTGCTGCCATTGAAGATAATTTCTTTAAGAGATATCAACATTTATTTCTAATTTTGGCGTACGGACGTCAGAATGATTGCCGGGACTGAAGGTGTACTGATGTAACCAATGTAGATGGGATGGTCACTATCGTTTTCAGATCGACCACAGCCTAGTATAAAGTCAATGGTTCTCTTCTGCTTAGGACGCAGGATTTTTATTCGTTCGTATTCTGGCCAACAGAACCCGATTGAAATTTCACTCCATGCGATCGCATCTATTCTGTTCATGTACCCATGCACTAAATACGCATACAAACGCGAAGTAAGGTTTAAGGCTGCCTTTGCTTCAGTTTTTTTAAAAAATAATTGATTGCGCGGGTGGTGGTAACAATTCTTTCAATCAAGTTTGCGAGCTTGAAGTAAACCGCAACCCCATTGTGTTTAATCCGTCGTCGAACAACACACTGACGCGTTTCGACTATCGAGGATCAAACCGCATTTAATATATATGGAAATCAAATTTAGATATACGGCTCTCACCTCTAGCAGTCTCGCATACATTGACATTGACTAGAAATGTCGGCTGCACAATTTCTATGCAGTCACGAAAATTAACTGTTTGCAGCTTTTGCCACATAAATATATAGGAAATACAATTTAAAAATAATTGATTGAGCGGGTGGTGGTAACAATTCTTTAAATCAAGCTTGCGAGCTTGAAGTAAACACCAATCCCATTATATTTAACCAGTCGTCGAACAGCATAACAAAACTACGGTCAGGCGCAAAGCACTGACGCGTTTTGACCTTCCATAATCATCATCAGAGTACGGCGACAAACTGACTGTCGAGGATCAAACCGCATTGAATATATATAGAAATCAAATTTAGATATGCGGCAGTCTCGCATACATTGAACTTGACTTCAGTTTGACCATCTGTAGTTACAACCGAAGTACACCACACCTGCAGCGAAACTAAAAAATTGCCAACAGAATTTGATTGAAATTTTACTCCATGCGATTGCATCTAATCTATCCGTGTAATCGTGCACTTATAACGCATACAAATGTGAAGAAAAGTGCAAGGCGCCTATGATTCAGTTTGACCACCTTTAGTTACAACTGAATTACACACCACACCTGCTGCGAAACTAAGAAATCCTGCCTTGGTTTTTAATCAATGCAATTAGTTTGCTGCCAGTCGCGCGGCTGTTGAAAAACAACACCGCCTTTATGTTGCTGGGTTTAACACTGTACCGAAGCATACACTTTTCTAGTTTTGCTTTTGATCTGAGGTATTGGACAATGAAGTTACGCCATTACCACTATCTAAAGCGTAGCTCGTTAACCACTTCTAAATATTCCTCAATCCACCAAATTTTGCAAACAGCATAGTTGGTGATAATGTAACACGTATACGTTTTTATGACACAGACCCTTTAACTTGTATTAATTATACAGTGGTCCAGACTTGCAGATTCATGAGGGATGGCATTTCCGTTGTAGCAAATGGCCTTCCAAGGTTGTATTTCTTGTTCAATGTAAGAAGTATCTGCAATAGATCATTGCCTTTTACACCATTGTTATATTTGTCCGATATTAATATATGCATACATGGTATTCTAAATCTACTACAGTGGTACCTCGAGATACGAGCAGCCTAACATACGAGTTTTTTTAGATACGAGCCGGAGCTCGGGCCATATTTTCGTTCAAGATACGAGCCCAAATACGAGAGAGAGCCGTGTTTCCGGAGCGTTCCGCTAGTTGATGCGCATGGTCGAGCATCATCCGAGATAATCTCTCGCTCACTTGCATGTGTTACCCGCTTGAATCGAAGTGTATCTTTTGCGATGCACTCTTTTTTGCTTGATTTTTGCGTGATTACTAAACTTTTTGTGTGTTATCATTGGGCTGAAGAAAGTGAGTTCTAAGGACAAAGGTGACAGGAAGAAGAGGATGATGTCGATAGAACTAAAGCAAGAAATAATAGAAAAACATGAGCATGGCGTATGAGTGATTGAACTCGCAAAGATCTATGACCGTAGTACATCGACAATTTGTACGATATTGAAGCAGAAGAATATCATCAAGAGTGACGGAAAACACATCTAACCCTTCGAGAATTTTGGTGAGATCAATACAACATCGTGATCTGTCTACGTATCATTGACTTGGCATGGTAATTGGTAACAAGACGCACGTAAATGTTAAGCTTAGTTTAAAATAAGGAATGTGTAGTTTTAGTTTTAAAGTTACGAAAATCGTTTTAAGTTCTAAAAAAGCGCTGTTTACGTACGTGTCTGGAGTGCCCTCATCCCTAACCCCCTCCCTCCTTGCCGTTCACCTTTGTTAACCGCACTCATATGTCTCCAAAGTAAGACTATTATGCTAAATAACTCTTTTATTTATTTATTTCATATTTTGTTATGTATTTGTTAATTATACATGTTTGTTTGTTATTTAAAAACATATCTTTATTCATAATTTACAATGGGTTGGGGATTTTTCAT
>JAQBSW010006000.1:0-52253 GCA_029291075.1 Eudiplozoon nipponicum
AATTGTACTTCGTTCCGGTTACGTATTGCTCCTATGTTCGTTTAATATATGTTAAGAGTGACAGGAATTTCAAAACATTATGAGTATTCAACACTGAAATTCGCATGCCCTGCGCTGCTATCAAGGGTACAGAACAAAATTGAGGAACAATGCGAAACGAAAGACGACACTCGGGAAAAAACATTCATACACGTAACAGCCAACAATGCGAACAGTTGGTTAACTCTCAATCCATCAATACAAGAATGACCAGATCTCAGACATCACTTTGCAATACGAGAAAGATCCCTACACGCAATCAGACACATACGCATATACACTTACTAATCAGCCCAAACAAGAAATAGAAGTAAAACCGAGTCAGACCAGTTGCCACTCACATAATCAAATGAAAATCAAGGGTGTACATAACTGAAAGATTTTAAAGTTATGCTTAGTAGTCTCGAAATAAATGGCCATTATCAACTTTGTTATTAATGTGTTTTTCTTCCTAATTAGAAAATATGTGTAATATACATATAGATGGCATATAGCATATATATATATATATATATATATATATATATATATATATATATATATAACAAGATTTGATTATTGCTCAGGATAATATTATACATTCTTCACATTTTATATATAATAAATTAAGGACATATTCATTCGAGTAATCTAATATATTGTAAACAACAACAACGTATGGAAATTTAAGATAATTCAACAATTAGTATTAAATTGATAAAATAAATGTTTTTATTTCTGTTTCTGTTTTTCACACTCTCTATGTTTACATATTTCTATCTTGTTTTGCTCTTCAATTTATATATAAAGATATGTTCATTAGTAGATACTTGAGAAGATTATGCGAAAGAAACGTTTCTTGTATCTGATAAAATTTCTTTACTTGTTTTTGTACACAGAAGTGTGCAATGAATATATATATATATATATATATATATATATATATATATATATATATATATATATATATATATATATATAACAAGATCTGATTATTGCTCAGGCTAAAATTTTACATTCTTCGTTTTATATCATAAATTAAGGAGAGATTCATTCGAATAATCTAATATATTGTAAAACAACAACGTGTGAAAATTTTAGATGATAGAACAATTATTATTAAATTAATAAAATAAATGTTTTTTTTCTTTAAAGCAAACTTACACATTATGGTCAATCATCGGTCTGGTTGGTTGCAAAACATCATCTTTTTGAAATAGTGCCAAATTTGGAGGATCAGAAGCAGCCGAGTCTGCCTGAATCGGAGCCGAATTCCAAGCTAATGAGTTTAACTTATTGTTTAACTTTGCCGATTTATCAATTGCGCAACCGATATTGTTCGAAGCAGTATTTGTAGGCGACGAATCAACACCTCTGCCGTTTAAACACTCCAAAATCCCGGGTTGCACAGTTATATGACACGTTGCAGCGCCAATTCTGATCGGAATTAGGGATCCGAGTAAACGCACACTAAGTTCCGTCGAGTTAAGTGTAGCGATAACGGCATCACGCATCAATTCAACAGCCTAAAGCATAAAAGACGCCTAGTTACATTCAACATAAAAATAAATAGTATTAATTACTGTCAGACAGTGTTAATTTTGAAGAACACGTTTTATTTTACGGTTACTCAAGCTTATTCAACATCATCATGGACATTTTCTCGAAATTTATATTTTTTTGGATAACGTAAATTAATGTGCGCCAAATATGAATGATTGGAATCAATGTCACGAACTAAATAATTGTTATTTAAAATAAAACATAATATAGCTAAATAATTTAAAATGTATATGCGTTATGCAACTAACTTGTTGCTGGGCTAGGAAAACTGATTAAATTCGCACCTGATTTGAATAGAAGCTGATGAGTTGTGTGTGAGTATATGCGCTTCCCGCTCCCTGTTCGCTGTTGTATAACGTATGTGTTAACACTAGCTTTATGCGATTTAATTGCCAAAATTTGATTATCTAAAGTATCAGTCATTACAGTCGAGTTGAGTTCGGCAAAACCCAGGTGGTTGGTATTGGTTTATAAGTGAATTTTAAAAACTCGACCGGCTTTACGCCGATGTCATGACCCTGTTGAAATAAGATGTGGCACAACCGTAGTGGGTGGTTTTTGTTTTATACGGAAATGAGATGCAGCGAGTCTCGGTACTGTGATTGTATTTGCTTATAATTGCCTTAAATCGAGCTTTATCCGATTTATCTGCCTAAAATTGATCAAATATTACAGTCTAGTTGTGACCCGACGAAAAGAAAATTGGCTTTTTTACACTTTTTGGATATACCTGCGTTATAATAAACTTAGACTTCAGTACATTGTTTATTTTTCAATGCACATAAATAATATTCTACAGGTTTTAAACTATTCGTCAAATTCAATATAATGACAACTGGTTTTTAAAAATAAAAATTATATACAAACACCACTAGTTAAAGTATGCGATGTTCTATAAAGACATGCACATTTTCTTCATTATTAATATAGTTACCCTTCAAGCATATTTGAAAAGTGATTAAACATGCACTAGTTATAATTTGGAAGTTTTCATTTTGCTAGCTTATTAAATCTCATCCGTTTAAATTGATGCGAGAAATCGTTGCCGATAGCTTAGACTAACAGAACTCCTAAGATGACCTAACCATTCCCCACCCTAAACTGTGAAGAAGAAATCGTAACAGGCATAAATTTCATCAGTGCGTGGAAGACTATAATAAGAAAGCTAAGTAAATTATTAAAAACAATATGTTGTAATAAATAAAGTTAAAAACAAGGCTGCAGCATCTACTAACTTTCCTGAGCGCGTCAAAATTTGCAACCTACAACAGTAACATAGGAAAATAAAGCAATTTTACACGTAATAGGCCTTTTAAACCATGTAAAAATGTAAAGCTATTCGAAACATTTAAATATTAAGTATGTATTAGGTTTTGCGAACCTAGTAAAAAATTAGTTCATTTGTGACCAGAAGGATCAACCAAAGGCAGCATGAACGGAAAGTATAATCTCATTCACATTCGTTTCGTGCTTACTGGCGACTCATCAGTAGGAGCCGGTATTACGCTCTTTAACCACTATATATTTGGTAGAAGAATGTGGAATAATAGGACGGTACAATCTCCTAGACGAATGTGTAAACCTGTAATAGTGAAGCTAACATAATCTAACGTCAACGACAATACGACTTCAATGCTAACTCACACTATATAATATATATACCGAGTCTGTAAAGGATACTAACACTATGGCTATTGTGTTAGTAACTGATACCTTTTTTAAATCGATGAGTACCGGATACTAACACTATGGTTTCCGAGTCGGTACATGATACCAACCTGATGGATATAAATTTATGCTAAAGTTCACCCAAATTGAGAATTACAACAATTTCCGAACACCTGTAACTCCAGTTAAACCATACACTCTGGCCTTCATCGATATCAGTTATCACATTTCGCGGTAAGCATGACATCATTCAATTCAATATATTACAGTTAAATACTGTTTGTTGCGAAGAACTAATATATATGCAAGTATGTATTAGGTTTTGCGAACCTAGTAACAAATTAGTTCAGTTGTGACCAGAAGGATAAACCAAAGGCAGCATGAACGTAAAGTATAATCTCATGCACATTCGTTTCGTGCTTACTGGCGACTCATCAGTAGGAGCCGGTATTACGCCCTTTAACCACTATATATTTGATAGAAGAATGTGGAATACCGTCCTATTATTCCACATTCTTCTACCAAATATATAGTGGTTAAAGGGCGTAATACCGGCTCCTACTGATGAGTCGCCAGTAAGCACGAAACGAATGTGCATGAGATTATACTTTCCGTTCATGCTGCCTTTGGTTTATCCTTCTGGTCACAACTGAACTAATTTGTTACTAGGTTCGCAAAACCTAATACATACTTGCATATATATTAGTTCTTCGCAACAAACAGTATTTAACTGTAATATATTGAATTGAATGATGTCATGCTTACCGCGAAATGTGATAACTGATATCGATGAAGGCCAGAGTGTATGGTTTAACTGGAGTAACAGGTGTTCGGAAATTGTTGTAATTCTCAATTTGGGTGAACTTTAGCATAAATTTATATCCATCAGGTTGGTATCATGTACCGACTCGGAAACCATAGTGTTAGTATCCGGTACTCATCGATTTCAAAAAAGGTATCAGTTACTAACACAATAGCCATAGTGTTAGTATCCTTTACAGACTCGGTATATATATTATATAGTGTGAGTTAGCATTGAAGTCGTATTGTCGTTGACTTCAGATTATGTTAGCTTCACTATTACAGGTTTACACATTCGTCTAGGAGATTGTACCGTCCTATTATTCCACATTCTTCTACCAAATATATAGTGGTTAAAGGGCGTAATACCGGCTCCTACTGATGAGTCGCCAGTAAGCACGAAACGAATGTGCATGAGATTATACTTTCCGTTCATGCTGCCTTTGGTTTATCCTTCTGGTCACAACTGAACTAATTTGTTACTAGGTTCGCAAAACCTAATACATACTTGCATATATATTAGTTCTTCGCAACAAACAGTATTTAACTGTAATATATTGAATTGAATGATGTCATGCTTACCGCGAAATGTGATAACTGATATCGATGAAGGCCAGAGTGTATGGTTTAACTGGAGTAACAGGTGTTCGGAAATTGTTGTAATTCTCAATTTGGGTGAACTTTAGCATAAATTTATATCCATCAGGTTGGTATCATGTACCGACTCGGAAACCATAGTGTTAGTATCCGGTACTCATCGATTTCAAAAAAGGTATCAGTTACTAACACAATAGCCATAGTGTTAGTATCCTTTACAGACTCGGTATATATATTATATAGTGTGAGTTAGCATTGAAGTCGTATTGTCGTTGACTTTAGATTATGTTAGCTTCACTATTACAGGTTTACACATTCGTCTAGGAGATTGTACCGTCCTATTATTCCACATTCTTCTACCAAATATATAGTGGTTAAAGGGCGTAATACCGGCTCCTACTGATGAGTCGCCAGTAAGCACGAAACGAATGTGCATGAGATTATACTTTCCGTTCATGCTGCCTTTGGTTTATCCTTCTGGTCACAACTGAACTAATTTGTTACTAGGTTCGCAAAACCTAATACATACTTGTATAAAAATGAATGTTGTCTGTATGTAAGTCTGTATGTATGTTCGCAAATAAAATGAAAACGGGTCCACCGATTCGCACCGATTTCGCAACACCAATTCAACCACTTTCTGGGAAGGTCACTTTCTATATATGATTCAGACGGCCTATGTGCAAAATGATATTTTGACACTTCATCCTCAATGCGTAGGAACTTTTGTTTATTTAACTTCTTATGTAAACAAGCATTAACAAAAGAAAAGGAAGTTTATCATTAGTAACAGAAATAGTAAAATTAAAACCATGTGTGATATATAAACAAGCGATAGTTATTCCATCAAATTCGAACGCCATGTTTTGAAATTTTATCAAAATTCATCTGCATAAATTTGTATTATCGTGAGGTCGCAGCAGCGCGGTACGGATCGTCTAGTATATATATATATATATATATATATATATATATATATATATATATATATATAAAATGTTCACCATATATATTAAGTAGGAACTGAATTCATTCAGTAGACCAGTTTCGTCCTTATTGCGAACTCATCATGTACTGTCCATAATTTGCCGCGGACAGGGCTCAAACCTGGGCACGTCTGTTGTGGAATCTGGCGCCCTAACCACCGGGCCACCCTGCGACACGCGGCAGACAATTTTTAGTTGTAAACTAACTAATTTTTTTTGTTAGCCTTTCCCTTATGCAGAGCCTATATGTCATCTCTGTAGACCTAAAGTTCGAACTAACCACTCTAAATATGTCATTTTAAAACAGACACCACGCTATCTAGAGAAGTGTACCGAAATGAACCTTTAGATAATTAAACGAGGATGGAGTGCGCAAGTGGTGACTACAATTCGTTAAATCAAAGTTGCAATCTTGATTTGAACACCAGTCCCATTATGTACGTATTTTTCCGTATAAACTAAGCTTTGTATAATTTAGAAACCTCAGTTAATATATAACTTTAAAATGTTTACAGCGTTCAGCAGAGTTGCCCTGTGGTTAGAGCAGAATAATCCAATGCAAACATGCCAAGGTTCGTGACCTGTCCGTGGCAAATTCTGGACAGTACGTGAAGCGTTACCAATCAGCTGCCTTTTTATATTACAAAATATTTAGTTTATACTGACAACCCTGTGTATATAATGGGAGTGGTGTTTTCATTAAGATCGCAGCTTTGATTTAAATAATTGTTTTCACCGCCCGCACGGTGTTCAATTCCATACCACCTATCCAGGCAGCTTGTCGGCTGTTCTTCTATGACAGATTGACAGAGGTTAGTTGGAACTTTTTGTCTACAGAGATGCCACATAGGCTCCGCCCAAATGAAAGTCTAATCAGGATACTTTAATTAGTATATAACTGAACATTGTATGTGGTGTGCGGCAGGGTGGCTCAGTGGTTCGAGCAACAGATGACAAAGCAGACGTGCCCAGGTTCCAGCTCCGTTCACCACAAATTCCGGACACTAGGTGGAGAGTTCCCATTAGGAACGAAACCGGTCTACCGCGTGAATTATATTTTCTACATTATAAAATGCTTAGTGTGTGGTAAAAAATGTGTCTACTTATTGGGACTGGTGTTTACATGATGATCACGCCCTACATTTAAATAATTGTTATCACCTTCCGCGCAATCGACGATTGCATATTAATATAAATTTTCAATTCATTTCAATAGAAAACGCCAGAATACGCCCAGAATACTTCCAGCTGCTTTTGCTGGTCCAAGATTGCTGCTTCGGTTCTAAGATAGAGTACTCTGTCGCTCTTAAAATGTGAGGGCTTTTGGCGTAAAGCCAGCTATTCATATATGGCTGGCACACGGCAGAAGCGCGCTATCTAAATTACGTTTCTCCTTGAGACCAGAATTGTTTCTGGCTTTCCACAATGCGACTCATTCTGCCTAGCCCAACATAAAAGATGATTCATCTATCATCTTAAAGTGGAAGTGTTATATCCCATTATGATGTCACCTTTCCGCTATTCAAAGGTACAGTGAAAGCCCGAAATGAATGGAGAGCTTTAAACTATAGTTTAACCTATGTTAATTTTTCGTCTATGCAACATAGTTTTTGTAATTGTAAACGTTATGCGCAAAAGCTTTCCTCCATTCTGTTGTTTGAAAGTATGGTTTATTTGAAACACAATCAGATTAGGCCTCTGGCCTTGATTGCTGGGTATTTCAATGCAATACTAGATTAAGACTGCGCTGGAAGCGGAGCTGCAGGAATAGGAGGCCAGGCTAAAAAATATTATACAGAAGCAACATACTCTTCATCTTATCTTTGGCTTTAATTGAGTCATACAGAATTTATTATTTTAGCCCCACATGCGGCATTTGGCCCAAAGGCTTAGCAACGTAAACCAGATAGACAAAATGGTGACTTTACATCGTAATGTGGTCGTCAACATTCCGGAGGCAGACGGTTGTCTGCTTTACAAGACATGAATGTGCACCGCATGTGCACTACTGATTCAATAAATCAACCTGAAAGCAAACCTTCAACCGCCAGAACCGCGTAAAATTTCGCTCCATGCGGCCGCCGTATTCCGTCCGATTATCCATTCAACGAAAGCGTATAAAAACGCGCATAAAGCCTTTCATAGACATTTACGATTAACCTGGGCCACCTTTCACCACAAATAGTAACGTTCTGAACAGCATCTCGAACGGTAGGATGTGAGTGCTTAAGAAAAATTAGGCTTTCTTTCGCATGACAACACCTTAGTACTGGTGTGGTAACTCTACAAACGTTAAACCTCAACGACACGAGGCATCTGCTTCAAAACCAAGAAGAACTCACATCTCGATGGCTAATACTTGCAAGGATTATGGTTTCTGCAACGCAGCGAAGTAAGGGTAAAAATCGACATCCAGCCACCGCCAAGACGAACGCGATGCGTACTTGGAAATCTGAATCAATCGGAACTTTACGGAACTGATAGTGAAAATCTACCACTCACGAAAGAAAAATCTCTTTAATTCTTCACATCTAGCAAACGTTGAGATTATCGATAAAACTGCCCCTAAACGTTAATAATAAATGACCACCGGAGTTCCTGGTTTTGATGAAGTGGCGAGACTTGTAGTCTGATGAGGGACTAGATTGCCACCGACATTGATGTTCCACCTACTAAATTTTTCAATTTAAGTTGAATAAATAATGAAAATGCATTGTGTGGGCTTTTTTTCGCAGTCTCGAAGAGTGCCTTTTCCTAAATTTGTTGAAACGCGCTGTTATGGTGCCCACTAACAAAACGGTTAAACGAGCATTTCTGCCAACCATCCGGGTATGAGTTTACACTGTGCCCCTCACGAATCACTTTTGTGAATAAAAGGAGTTGCCAAATTTCAAATGAGTCCTTAAATTAACGGAAACGCATTTGGCCAAACCAATTACGGCGTGACTAGGAATTGAGGGTGAATAGCAAATTTATGCGTTCAGTCATATACTCTAGATGCGCCAAAGATACAATCGGCCCGCCATAGTTGATTTCGTCCACTACACAGCCGCTTTTGATTCTGTTTCGCAAAGAATTTTATATCAAACTAGGCTTAATGACGGCGTCCTGACTTAAATGGTCAGAGTATTTGACATCTGATATGATGTCACCTCGGCCTCGATTCGTACTGTAAAGGATCTTTCTTAACCTACTGCGTATATCTCCGGCACTCGACAAAGCTACGTCCTTTCGTCCAACTTTTTCAATTATTTTTTCCCTATAGATTTTGTTAAGGTATTGTAAGACACCCAGGATTAAGGATCGGTTTTTTGGCCAGCACGCTGACTTGTAATACGGTAACTATTCCATTAAATTGACCGAAGAGAAACACTAGCTCTAAAGAAGCATTGATTATGATTACCTAAAAAAGAAGCAATTGTGGTCTGTCACCTTCTTGCCAGATGCCAATAAATTCGTCTACCTATGATACTTGATGATACCAGACGAATCGATTGCTGTTGAAATTTCAAGATTTATAAGACTTCCCGCCGCTGCCCTTGGAAAATAATGCTAACGCTTCTGCAAACGCCCACCTCTCTTACTAAAATCCACGTCCAAATTATGTAAGTCAATCGTTTGCACATTGTGGAGACTTTGTAGTTGACCGAGTAGAGCTGTCAACCACTGTACAGATGTTTACACTTTATTGATCCGTTTGGCCATCAGGGGCTACTGATGAAGAAAAAGATTTAAATCTGACAATTTTGTTTGAATCTTATTCAATGAACAATCGCCATCGAACCTTGCTATACGACTGTGCTTTCGTTGGTTGGATATTGCTTGAGGAAGCCAATTTCACAACCTGTCCGCCAGGCTTTACTGGCAGCTTCGGTGGATGAATGGAAAAATAAGACAAAAAGACGAGCAATTATAAGGTCGGACACCATTGTTCGGCATATCAGTGAATTTATCTTTCCACATTGTATACACAATGAGTGAAATACGTTTAAATGGGCGAAAACCTGTGTGAATATAGTGGCAATCTGGGACCGATGTAGAGGTATGGATAAATTCTTCTTATTTGCATAGGCTTTACTGGAATCCACCGTGCGGGAGATATTGAACTCTGATTATGTAATTTGATTCATGTTGTTGCCACTCGTTAATGAATTGAATATAAATAAAAGAATAGAATAGAATTAAATGGAATAGAATAGAATAGATTTGAATAGAATAGAATACAGAGGAATAAACCAGAAGAAATTTCTTTGTTATAATACAAAAGTTAAACAATTCTAATAAATTTCAGATGCGTAACAGGGTATTTAGAACAGAATGCCACAATTGTATTTCATCCTGGGGTAGTCGTGTTGAGCATTTATGAAACCTAAGTCCAAGTCAAATAAACATAAATAATATCTGGTTCAACCGCCGAGATTTCCAGTAAAGTACTTTGTAAGCAAGGCTGCTAGACCTCATATTCCTGCATGTGCATTGAGGTTTGATTGTTGTTACTCAATTTTCTGTCTCGTTCTGACGATGACCGTCGAAGGTAGAGACGCGAAAGCACGTGTGTTTGACGGTAGATTTGTTGTGTTATGTGACTACGATAATACAATCGGGTTTGTGTTTATCTCAAGTTTTTTCATACTTCATTAACTAATTGTTATCATCACTAGCGCAGTCAATGAATTTTTAAATGTATAGAGGAAAATTGCCAACAAAATGTTGTGCAGTACAGAATATTTTAGAACGATTTAATCATCGTTCTTCAAAATTTCTATAATCAAGGTTGCGATCTTGATATAAACACCTGAACCATTAAGTACATACATATGTCAGTATAAACTAATAATTATATTGTGTAGAAAAAGCAATTCATCCAGTAGACCGGTTTCGTCCTTATTGGGAACTCCTCGTGCACTGGCCAGAATTTGCCCCGGACAGGAATGAATTGCCTTTTCAACACTATACAATCCTTAGTTTATACTGACATATGCAAGTAATTAATGGGTCAGGTGTTTATATCAAGACCGCAACCTTGATTGTAATAATCGTTTTACTGTTTCTCTTTTTTCGTAATACGTCTTAGACAATAAATCTAACTTTACTTATAGATCTCCGGTTACATACAATCTTAGGTTTTCATTTACTGAGTTGTAATAGCATTTGATTTATAAGTTGAAACGCGATATTTTGTCCATATTACTAGCTTTTTTCACTGCTTGATCAGTTATCATCTTGCAAGAAATGCCGTCTACAGGTTTTAAAGCCCGTACGTCTAGCTACTATTAACGATTAACACTCACACGAACTTATGACTGTTACTCACTTTTAGTCGGCATATACCATACTGAGGATACGCATATATTTTGGACCAATAATACCCAAACAAGCTAATAAGGAAGAAAATATAGTTAACACTGAAGGACATAAATCTGAGTTCAAAAATAATAAATTTATGAACGAATCTTCTTTTAAACGCTGTGTAAGCTTGTAGAGCCGCATTTGGTGCTCGATAGGTATAATATAAGCACGGTTCACGAGGAAGGCAGCCGGCAGGTCTGATGGAAATATTATACAAGGGTCGCTAAGATACAAATTCTTCGCAAATTCTGGCCAGTACATTATGAGTTCCCAATAAGGACGAAACCGGTCTACTGGATGAATTGCCTTTTCTACACTATACAATTCTTAGTTTATACTGACATATGCAAGTAATTAATGGGTCAGGTGTTTATACCGAGACCGCAACCTTGATTATAATAATTGACACAATAGCCATAGTGTTGGCACCCTTTGCCGACTTGGTATTTATAGTGAGTTGGCTTTGAAGTCACATTGTCGAGGACTTCATATGAAGTCAACTCTACTGCTGCTGGTATACACATTCGCATAAGAGATTGTATTGTCTAAATGTCCCTCATTCTTCACCCAAATATATACAGTCGGTATAGGACAAAGTACCGGCTCTTACTGATGAGATTATACCTTTCGTTCATGCTGACTTTGGTTTATCCTACTGGTGATATTTGATATAATTTGTTATTAATTGCGCATTACCTAATATACAATCCAAATCCAGTCAACATATTGCGAATCATTATAGTCTCCTAGAGTTTCGTGGTGTCTGTTGTATAATAGCAGATCGAGGGTGGTTAGTTAGAACCTCAGGTTCTAAGAGATTTTAAATACATTCTACCTGAAGAAAACGCTAACCAGAAGATATAACTTTGTATTTGTCATCCAATTGCGCAGTAGATAAAGTTGTAGACATTGAGGCAAATGTGCCCACGCTGATATCGCATCCGCAACAAATTATAGACAGTACTTAAAGGACAAAACCGGTCATCTATTTGAATTGAGTTTTGCACCTGATGCAGTATTGACTTTATACTGGCAATATACGCACAAAATACCAGCCATTAGAATTCAAATCAATATAAATTCCCGAAGTGACAAGCGGCCTAATGGCAGATCGGGGGTGGCTATACATGTCTTAACAGATTCCGAATAGCTTACAACTGAAGGCAAGGCCAACTGGAAAAAATGTTGGTATTTGACTTTGAATTCCGTGTAGGATGTAGCACGGGTGGCCTTGGGGATGAGTTAAATTCACCGAAATAAATGTGTCTAAGTTCGTAACCCATCCACAGCAAATTTCAGATTGCAGTTGATGAGTTCCCAATATGGGCGAAATCTGTCTAGTGGATGAATTCCCTTTGCAATCCGATGCAATACGAGATTATACTGAGCATATACATGCAATCAAAATGCCTCCATTAGACTTAAAATCAGTATAATTCCCCCATGTATCATGGTGTCTGTCGTATAATCACGGATCGGATTTAATTGATTAGAACATTAGGTCTTGGGAGATTCCAAATTGGTACATCTGGAAGAAAAGGCTAACCAGAAAATACAAGTTGGCAAATGACCTCAAATTGCGCAGTAGTTAGATTCACACACTATGAAGCAGATGAGCCGACGTCGGTATTGCGTCCGCGATAAATTCTGGAGAGTACTTGAAGAGTTCCCAGTAAGGATGAAACCGGTAACCTGGATGAGTTGCTTTACTAGATGATACAATATTGAGTTTATACTAGCAATATGCACACATTCTAAATTCTGTCATTAGCATTCACATTAAGTTAATTTCCGAAGTGCACATGCGTCTGTTGTATAGTGACAGATTGCGAGTGGCTAGTTAGAATTTTGAGACTTCGAAGATTCCAAATAATTTCCAAATGAAAGAAAGGCTTTTGAAATTCTAAGCAGGTTCCAATTGAAGGAAGTGCTATCCATGAACGTTCAACTGGTGAAAGCCATCACATTGCGTAAAGTGTTCCGCACAGGTGGCACTTTGGATGGACTCACAGATTTCGAGGCAAATTTGTCAAGGTTCGTAACCCATCCGCGCAAATTCTGGATGGTTTATTATTAGTTACCACTAAGAACGAAACCCGTCTACTCGACGAATGACCTACGCTACTCGATGCAATAACGCGTTTATATTGCAATTAAACGTTCAATAAAAATCCTGTCGTTATATTTCAACCAATATAATTTCCCTAAATAGCATGGTGTCTGTTGAAATGTAACAGATCAGTGGCGGTTAGCTAGAATTTCTGGTCTTCAGAGTTTCCAAATATATTCCACCTGAAATAAAGGCTAAACAGAAAAGAAACTTTCGTATATAATTTCAAAGTGCAAGTAGCATGCGACACGAATGGCGAGTGAATGGGGTCATTGACATCGAAGCAAATATGTACACGTTCGTCTTTTGTCCGCGGTTAACTTTTGACAACACTTTAAGATTTCCAAATAAGTTCAAAACCGATCTACTGAATGAATTGCAAGTATGTATTAGGTGTTGCGAACCTAGTAACAAATTAGTACAGTTTTAACTAGAAGGATAAACCAAAGACAGCATGAACGGAAAGTATAATCTCAAGCACATTCGTTTCGTGCTTATTGGCAACTCATCAGTAGGAGCCGGTATTACGCCCTTTAACCACTATATATTTGGTCAAGAATGTGGGATAATAGGACGGTACAATCTCCTATTTTAACCACTATATATTTTGGTCAAGAATGTGGGATAACAGGACGGTACAATCTCCTATTTTAACTACTATATATTTTGGTCAAGAATGTGGGATAACAGGACGGTACATTCTTGACCAAAATATATAGTGGTTAAAGGGCGTAATACCGGCTCCTACTGATGAGTTGCCAATAAGCACGAAACGAATGTGCTTGAGATTATACTTTCCGTTCATGCTGTTTTTGGTTTATCCTTCTGGTCACAACTGAACTAATTTATTACTAGGTTCGCAACACCTAATACATACTTGCATATATATTAGTTCTTCGCAACAAGCAGTATTTAACTGTTATATATTGAATTGAATGATGTCATGCTTACCGCGAAATGTGATAACTGATATCGATCAAGGCCAGAGTTCATGGATTTACTGGAGTAACAGGTATTCAGAAATTGTTGATATCGATCAAGGCCAGTGAGTATGGATTTACTAGAGTAACAGGTGATCAGAAACTATTGTAATTCTCAATTAAGGTCAACTATAGCATAAATTGATATCCATCAGGTTGGTACCACTTAACGACTCGAAAACCATAGTGTTAGTACAATGTACCTTTTTGGTACAATAATGTTGGTATCAGTTACTAACACAATAGCCATAGTGTTAGTACCCTTTACAGACTCGGTATATATATTATATATATATATATATATATATATATATATATATATATATATATATATTATATCGAGTGAGTTAGCGTTGAAGTCGCATTGTCGTAGACTTTAAATGATGTTAGCTTCATTATTGCAGGTTTACACATTCGTCTAGTAGATTGTACCGTCCTATTATTCCACATTCTTATACCAAATATATAGTGGTTAAAGGGCGTAATACCGGCTCCTACTGATGAGTCGCCAGTAAGCACGAAACGAATATTCATGAGATTATACTTTCTGTTCATGCTGCCTTTGGTTTATCCTTCTGGTCACATTTATCAAGAACAATGTGTGCAAGACTACTGCGATTGAGAGCTGCATGTCTAATTTTGCTTCCCAAATATATGCATTGCGGTTTGATCCTTGCTAGTCAGTTTTCCGTCGTACTCTGATGACGATCACGAATGGCCGAAACGTCTCAGAATGTGTGACTGACGGTAGTTATGTTATTTTGTGTGGCTGGTTAAATACTATGGGATTTTTGTTTTCTTCAAGCTCGTAAACTTGATTTAAATATCTGGTATCACCACCCGCACACTAAATGATTGTTTACTTGTATAACGTGTTTACGTGTGGCGAAAGCTTCAAAATGCTAATGTTCGTGATTCAGTAGAATTTATGTAGCCGATATTTCAAATCAAGTGAAATGTATGCGAAACTAATGGAAGTGAGAGCCGCATATCTAATTTTGCTTTTCATATATATGCATTGCGGTTTGATTCTCGTTATTCAGTTTGACATCGCGCTCTGATGATCATCATCATCGAAGGCCGAAACGCGTCAGTACGTGTGACTGGCGGTAGTTTTGTTATGTAGTGTGACTGGTTAAATACAACGAGATTGGTGTGTGTATCTAGCTCGCAAACATTATCTTTTAAATGCATATAAATTTTTTACTGATTCTTCTTATTTTTATGATAATTTGTATATTTTAACCATTCTTCGTTTGAGAAAAACTGGAAATTTGAAAACAAAAACAAAAAAACTAATTTAATCATTAAAAGTATATTTTATTTAAATTCTTCTCCTTACTCCAATGCAATCGATAATAATAGCCGATTAGAGTGCGAAAAACAGCAATAATCACTATATAACACGCTTTGATCATAAAATAAACGTATTATCAGTAATATTATTATTAATATAATAACATCAAGATTCTGAAAACAGTACATCTACATAATGCCTCCTGATATAAACGAATTAAAGATAATAAACGTCCGAATACGACAAGATGACGTAAAGTTAACGATAAATATAGGGAAATAAAAAGAATATGATATTGAAACAAATGTTTCAATGAATAAATAGATCGTTGGCAACAGAACGTGTGGGCGTGCGCCTAGCAACACTGATTTACAATAAGAAAAATGATGGCGTTAAAAGTGATCCGTCCACCGAATGGACAAATCGGATTAAACAACCCTGACATATACGAAGTGTTATATTGCCGTTTTCACTGGCATTGTCCTATTAAGCAGAAAAAAACAAAGCTAAAATTTTAGAAGCTAAGTTCCAACAGAACGACTATTTAACAAAGGAGCTGTGGTTCAAATCATGTGAAGGTTGGATATCGAATATCATCCGCTTAACTTGTCTTAAACGTCAAAAATATTACTTCGCGCAAGAATTTATAATTTCAAATCGATAAATTTGTGTTTTCTGCTTAAGATCTAAAATCCGTGGCTTTTGCTTGAGAATAACAACCAGAAGCTGCAGAAAACACAGATATGGCGTTCAGCTCATCCAAACCAGTCGTAATGACGTAATTACCATCAATTCTGTTAGCATAAGAATGCTATAAATTTAATCTTTCATGAATACAAATTTTGATACTCCAGTCAGTTCCAACGTTGTTAATTCCTGCTATCCGTGCATCTGCTCCATGGAATGTAAGCACGAATGCGACCGATGACGTCACCTCCTCAGTACCAGAGTTTAGTTCGCCACTACACACTCATTGGAGGCTAAGTGGTCTTCGCTAGATCTCAAGCATTCCTTTAAGGAGGCTAAGATCTTTCCGTCATCTGTCACCGGGCTTTACTAAGGTGCCTAGGCCGAAGACTGCTCTATGTTCATCTATGTAAATTTTATATATATATATATATATATATATATATATATATATAAAATATATATATATGTAAGGTATATATATAAACCACTCCGAAAGCTCAACCTACAAAAAATGTTGAAGTAAAAAAATCTAGAGAGAGAGAGAGGGACAGACAATGTGTAATAGGTGTTGTGCGCCTAGTAACCAATTAGTTCCAATATGACCAAGAGGGTAAACCAAAGAGAGCATGAATATGAAGTATAATCTAATGTGCACATTATTTTCGTGCATACTGGCGACTCATCAGTAGGAGCCGGTATAGGGAATTGTGTTTGGTTTATCCTTCTGGTTATATTTGAACTAATTTTTTACTAGATGCGCAACACCTAATACACAATTACATGTATATTAATGCTCCTAAACAATTATTATCCAACTTTTAGAGACAGGCATGCAGATAGAAAAAAATTTTAATTTTCCAAGCAGGTTTATTGAATTACACTCTGAGGTGAATGCAAGGAAAAATAAAATGAAATTCGGTAACCACGCCGATAGAGATCATAAAAGTCAAATCTTCTACTATCAGATTTAAAGGCTGTGATAGACTTTCGGATAAAGACCGTAATGCCTTGTTGCAGTTATGCGCTTTGTCGCTTTTAAAAATAAACACAAATAACCAAAATTAGACGGTTTATATTAGAATAAAAAACAAGACTGAAACTATTGGAGCACTTGTCAAGGAACTATTAAACGAGCACCAAACTCTCCACACTACTACTTCGATAGTAAATTATTTTAGGCGACTTCGCGACTAAAGACTCTTTCTCTCTGATCGCAGTTAATGAAGTTTATGCAAATAAACTGGAGAAAAAAACACAACCCCTAACAATACTAAAAAATGAAATAGATAGATTGGTGCCTATATAAACACCTTCCCTAAATGAAGATCAGTCTCTCGTGCAATGAGGTCCAGCAGAGTTCCGGGTCATACGAGCTAAAAATTAACGGTTATCTATTAGACACCTTGAGAAACAACAAATACATCTTGAAGACCACTGTGTGAATGATTACACGAATGAAGCTCAGGTATATAGTGAGTTGCATTGACAAGAGTCTGTCCTTGTTTTCTCTAGATTAGAAGCAAGTTTCCTGGTAAAATGATGAACGCCCTCAGTTGAATTAACTGTACCGCACAATTTCGAGAAACATAATAACAGTTTAGTACCGATAGTGCTTATTAAAACGCTGGCACGACTGAATAGAGCCCGTCGGAAATTTTCAGGACCAGTGGCCAGAGACCCATCTTAGAACGCATATGTTATTTCCAACAATAAATTATATAAGCTATTGTTAAACGTGATTTAAGTCGGTACAATTTTCTCCTGATTATACCGGAACTAACCATTGTTTAACTCTACCTTGTCGACGCACAATAGATAATTTCTCGCCAAGGTTGACAACTCTGACAAGACAGACAACCTATTTCGTTATTGAAAGAAAAAATAGATTAAATCCAGTCAAGTTTACAACAAACTATTGTTATTGATTAATGGTTGGACAGCTAGCTTGCAATGATGCAAGGTGTATGGTTTTTTTGAAAATCCAACAGAGGAGCGGGACATAAAAGGAAAAAAGTGTAAAATACTCTTCCATCTAAAGGCGACAAAGTAAAATAATTGATCGACAAAAAACGAGGCAGGTTTTACTCAATGGCGTTTCGCCTATCCATGCCCATGTGTAATAACAAGGTTTCAAAGAAGGCCGACAATTAATTACTGCCACTGTACACCAAAATTAAGTAAAGCAACAAACAGAAAAGTAAACACGACCAAGCTCTATGACAGCGCAGCAAATGCATGAGGCAGAAAGCTGAAGAAAAGAATTTAACGTGATCTCTTCTCCTGCCTCTCAATGAATGAAGAATGTCGCAATGTATGACGGAGAACTGCGGTGTTTTGGAAAGAAATTATCATTTCAGCAACGAAAGAGGTAGTGAAGATCTCAAAAGAGAAAAAGACAAGGTAATGGTGTAGGACAAGTTAAACCTCTTTACGCATAACGAGGCGATGATGAGATACGATATGTTTACACACCAGCTACGTTAAACAAATAAATGACAGAAAATACGCACAGCTCGAGCAAAATGAAGCCCTAAATACTAATGCGCCCAGAATCAACAAGCAATTTTTTTTCATAATTTGCATAGACATTTTTAAGTATAGAGAAACCATCCAGACCAGACGAGTGGTATTTTTTCTTTTGGTTACTCGAACACAAAAATCGCAATCAGAAACCTTGTAGGCTTGTTACAGAGACTCACTGATAATAGGCATTCATATATGACTTCAATTAGAAACATTTTACAGATAAGCCGATGGCTAATTCGGTTCTTGCAAAAATCCAAGTCATAAACCAGTTTCTGACATGGAGAACTTCAACTTTAATATTTCAGCTAGACGGCAAACATAAATTGTTCAGTTCCAAATGCTAAACGTTACTTTAAACAGATCGAAGACATATCCACAGTTACCTAACAAATAGCAATTTGTTCATATATCAATAATTGCCAAATTTTGAAGCCACTCGTCTGATGGGTGTATAGCCAATGGGAACCCAAAAAGACACCTTGATGGTCGACACTTCATATTAGTCAAGATTCTCTAAAGTCTACAGCAGCTTATCCAATGGAAGAGGTAGATTTTGTCCCACTACAATGTATTTTATGTGAAACAATAAAGAACGATAAAATTTCTGTTAAAAACAAAGCAATTCTTATCCAACCTGTGGTAACTGTTTATGTATAACGACAATTCGAGAAATAACGCACAAAACTAGTTAACATCCTCGACTGAGAACATTTTGTCTACCAGTTAATCTGGTTTTTAAGCCAATGGAATGAAAAAGGAGTCATGATTTAAAATATCTCAGTTTGAAAGACAGCTCGATTAATGGACCCTGAGCTCAGCCTCGGTGTGTTGCCGGTTCAGAGCCTCATTAAAAGTCCTCGCTTCTACCACCGAGTTTCCCAGTTGACACAACACTGTGATCTCGTTGATGGACAGTCTTGCAAATTTGAAATACTTTGATGCATGAACTATATGAACACCATTTGTTCTCGTTCAGCGGAAATGGTCAGCTAACTACTTAGTAAACAAAGCAGTCTTAACCGGCTAACAATATTCCATAAATTGTGAACTTCGGAAATTCACGTAGGCAATAATGAAATTTTGGAGTCGAAATCAAAATCGGTTACTAGACACCAAGCCGATGTGTGAAGAATCACAGCCACGTTTGCTCTAGTAATAAGATTGCGTTTGTAGGTAAGTGCATATGTGTGTTTTTGCTTCTCATAAACGGTCAACAGAAATAAAAATACTGTTAAAGTTTGCACATAACCATTTGTCGACAATGCTGGTTCTTACGGAGATGGCTGATGCTCCACCAACCGCTAAAACACAGTTCCTTCATTTACTTTCAAATGAGAAGTTAAAAAGGTATAATGGTAAAACGTAATGACATGTTCACCTGGCGAGCAGATAGCAGTCAACCTCGCATTAGTGTGTAGTCTTCAGCCCATCTGTAGTAATGCAGCTAGAGAGCACCCATGGTTTTAATTAGTGGGAAAAATTAAACAGTTTATATTCTATTTATAAATGACCTAAGTAATTAACTAATAAAATAATAGACCTCATTAAAGTTGCGATTAGATAGCTTTTATAAATAGCGTGAAATGCATGTTAAAACGCGATTTTAAATTAACCAATAGGAATTAAGCTCCTAATAAATAAATGTTTTAGCCAATAAAAATAGCTTTATAGGACGCGGCCTATATAAACGACCACTGTTTTGTTGTTACTGCCTCTAAATATTGTTGAAGATGACTGTCAACATTCATAATTTTAATATGGTCACTTTAGAAGGAGTCGTGGCCAAAGTAAAGAGACTGGAGAGAGAACGTCAAGCGTGACTACCAGACTGTAAAGACAAGTAGGTTAAATGATAATGGAGCAATATTTGGTTGTTTAACAGGCGTTGAGCATTAAACCTCGTAACAATCTTCTCCTCAATCGTTAAACGGCGCGGTGAAAAAATCTGGGAACTATATGTATCCGATAATATCGATTTAGCTCGACAGTTGTGTCAGCAAGATAAGCGAAAAACACAATTAAAACCAAGTGATACAATTTATCTCCATATCCCCTTCATTTCATTGATCCCACAGATGCCTTTTCCCATCCTTCAGTTCCTAACTCAACTTCGTACGTTTAGCGCTGCCGTCATCACAACGTGAAAGTCGGCTGAACAATTGCTGGTAATAGGCTTCAAGCGATGAAGTAAGCCAAGTAATTCGTGTCGACCTTTCGCAACTACTATACTACGCTCAGTAAAAACAAGTTAATCAAATAAGAAAATGTCGGAAAAAGTGAGCACATCTATTTTGATTCAACTACATCATACATGTTGATTCGTAAAGGATAAATGCATTGTACAACATCAGTAGTGGTCTCAACTTGGTGTATTTTCGTCAATTTTGAAGCGATGGTTTAAAGCAATGACTGATGTATCTCCAATCGAAAAGTGGGCCTGTGAGTTATTTTTTGGAACCAATTTATCGATCATTTGATTTATTTAAATATGATATGACTCAACAACGGCGATGGAATGAAAAATGCGCCCACAATATGTCAGCTGGGTTAAAGAAAGGAAGTAAACACCTGGCGAATATTGACCTCATTATAATTTTTGGATTAATATTTGCATGTTAATTAGCCAAATTCCCGAGTTTTTGCCTTTGCTTTCGTTCAATTTACGCAATACGGATCTGAAGCTCTATGGAAATATAAAACAAGTCAGCTTTGCGAAGCTGAGCTGAATACAAGTGCATGTGAGAGAAACGATTTGTTCGCAGACTAAGCCAGGCTCAGAAATGCGGCATTCTAGCATTTCGTCAACAAGTTTTAAATTTAAATCTGCCACCCGTAAACCACATCGACGTTCCGTCATCTGCTCATCTGACTGCCTGACATAATGGCCTCCGAGTTGATTGACTTCTTTTGTATACGAGCCTTCTCCTCCTGCGACAGATTTGGCTTATTGTAGCGCAACCACGGCAACGCTTCGCTGAAAATCTTAGACGTGTGATTAAATATAAACAAGTTTTCCGGATTGACTAATACAAAAAAGAAGATTTCTAATCATAAAAAATAGAGAAAAATGATCAAAATTTAAGTGTACTAGAATACATATATCAAATTGAATTATTATGATCGAAATTTCTTATAAGCATGTGGCGAATTCAATATCACTTCTCCAGATGGAATGTTTTACATTGAATTATGACATATCGGGGATGGCTAGTTGAAGATTTAGGTCAAAAGCGATGTCAATTAGGCTCCGTTTAAAGAAAATAGTAGCCAAAAATAGTTGAGAATATAACTGAAGCTTGCTTGAGTAGCGCAGTGGATAGGTTGCAAGACTCTAAAATAAGCGCTCCTCGGTTCGAGTTACAATAACTGATGAGGTTCCAAAAGGGACGAACACTGTCTACTTAATGAATTACATTTGCTATATTACATAATTTTTAGTTTATACTGAAAACATAATTATAGTGAAACCCTATCAATTTATTTCAGTTAAAAATCACTTTTCCAAATTGCATTTTGTCTGCTCTAAAATGACAGATCGATGGTGTTCAGTTGGAACTTTAGGTCGAAAGCGATACCAAATAGACTAAAACTGAATTAAAGACTGACAACAAAGTAACTTGATATATAAATGTAAATCGCAGGTAGTACGCGGCTTAGTTAGTGTAGTGGATGAGCTACAAACCGAAGCAAATCTGCCCCACTTCGAGTCTTCATCTGGGCAATTTCTGTCTAGTACATGAGTGCCAAATATGGACGAAACTGGACTACTTGATGAATTTCATTTTCTATTTTATGCAATATTTTGTTAAACTGATATATATATATATATATATATATATATATATATATATATATATATCCGACCATAAAGCAGATATATATTAACAGTAATAATTCGTGAAAAAGAAACCAAATGTAATCCACATACTAGACAGGTTCAATACTTATTTCGTGTTGATCAATAGTAGCAAGGATTTCCGGGGTCGGAATTAATTTAAGCGAACATTTAGTTCGCAACTGCGCAACATCCTCGAAACTACTGCTATATGGTATTAAATGCAATTTGACTTTTACAATAATGGATGTTTCTACCAGGTAGATACTTGTTGGTACCGCATACGAAATGAGTTTCAAAATAGTTCTTCCCAATCATCCACTATACGCAAAACACCAAGCTACCCGAGGAAGTAATACTAAATAAGTAGTAATGACAATATTTGTTTATATATATTTTGTCGGTAAAAATTTCCTCACTATGTCTATTCAATTCATTACCTTAGCCGGTTTTGTCTTTATTTAACACTTATTATTAATTGACTGATGTAACGCACCCCGGTTTCAATTCCAGGAGCATTTTGTCTCACCATGCAAATCATCATCTAAACCACCACAGCTGCGCATTACATGCAATTTTCCGTTTTATAACATATTTTGGTTATAAACTAAAATGGAATTCTACAAGCGGCCTCGTTGTCATATGAGACGAACTGCATGACTCTGGGCCATATTACTCCTAGGTTCGAACGTCAGTGTTACCTATTTAAGCGCATGTTTACGTGCTCAATCGTGACCCACCTGTAGAAACCGTAATCACATTCTTAATCAACCAGACAATTCGCCAACAAATAAAGGGTAACAGGATTGCTATAAGAGCTATATGACCTCCACATATATATATATATATATATATATATATATATATATATATATATATATATATATATATATATATATATATATATATATATACAGTGTGTGTGTGTGTGTGTGTGTGTACAAAACCAATGTGCGTATGCTCTGTATGCTAATGTAACCCAAAAAGTGTTTTAATACAAACGCGTCTACGCGATTGCATCATCTATCTGATCCACATTACTCAACTAAATATAAAGCGGAATTGGGGCGGAGTGCTGTCTACCACTGACGAGTAGTCAGTTAGCACGAAGCGCAGTCTTCATTTTATTTACACTCTTTCGTTTTTATGGACTACAAAATGGTCTTGCGTCTTCAACTTGTTACCAGTTTATCCTTGTCTGAAGCATACATGCGTAAATATATGCTCCCCAAACTAAGGTGTAGTAATATAACATGTAGAAAAATAGTAAGATAGAATAGATAGACAGACAGAAACACGTGAGTTTGTAAAACACTTTGTTCGAAATGTCATTCGAACGACGATGTTCTCAACATGAATCCGTTGTTCTTACACGGGCTTCTTCTAATTTTGCAGCTATTATTGATCAGCCTAAAATTCGGTGTCCCCTTTTCAAGACACATTAGCAGAACTTTCAGAAATTTACGCTCAATTAAACATATACAGAAGGCACAAATTAACTTTAAGCTTAAAGCAAATGTTTGCCTTCTGCGTTTGCCTAATTTGGAGAACATTTGGGAATGATTAAATTTAACGTCAGACCGATCAATAAAAGTTTTAGAGTTAGAAGAAAACTTTGTACAAATACTAGGTTCATCACAGACATAAGGTGGCAGAGCCCAAATGATATTCATGGGACGTAAAACCATTGAGAATGTAAGCAAGCTGCTTACCTTGACACTGCCACCCGTTGGCTTGTGTGAAGCGTTTTCTAGAGATTTGATCTTTGACTCCTTCTTCCATTCCAACTTTTGGTTATATATCTAGGAAAAAACAATAAATATAAACAGAAATTTAAAAGCAAATGTCTACACTATGCGCAGTATTTAAGCTTCACTCCACATATTTCTGTTAAAAAGACGCCGACAATTTATTTTAATAAATTAGGCTATAAATTTGGCAATAAAGCCCGTTTATGATGGAATAAAATTTAGATTGGTCAAACATGCATTGAGTTCGTTCCACGCAATTAAGCAACGAACGCTATAGCGCGCATGGATGGGCGATAAAAGCCACCAACGCTATATCGTTCTTAGGTGGGCGATATAAGAAACCAACATTGTATCGCGCTTGGGTGGGCGATATAAGCAACCAAAACTGTATCGCGTTTAGGTGGACGATATAAGCAACGAACGCAATATCACGCCTGGTTCGGCGATACAAGCAACCAGCGATGTATCGCAAGTGAATGGACGATATAAGAAGCCAACGTTGTATCCCGCTTATGAGGGTAATATATGCAATGAACGCTGAATCGCGCATGGATGGGCGATATCAATTAATTTCATTCAGAACTTGCCGAATTAAGGTAAACATCAAGCCTATACATCATTATGTGATGAATGCGGTATTGAGTAAATGCCGGTCAACATGAACAAAAATCATGATCTTGTTAACATATTACAGTAACTATAATAATGGAGGCTGATTTTAAGTCGCCCAGTGATTAACTTCATTTGAAGATGGCTATACCATTGCTTGCATGTGCATACTTAAAGGATATTGCACCGCTCAAGTGCTCGACGTTAATTGGAAAGATTAATAGTTACATTAAGGCAAAGTGCCAGCTCCTTCCAATAATTAGCGAGAAGGCAGGAATCGCGTGTGCTTCAATGAATTACTAGATACGAATGATGGTCACACAGTTCCTGTGCAGTCAATGATATTGGGTATTAAATTGGTCTATGTTAAATCACGAAGGCGGCTGCTTTACTAAAGTGAAATAATCATTTGATTGCGCGTGGAGTGATAAAAAATCTTTAAATCTAGTTTGCGAGATTAAGACAAACACCATTCCCAGTTTGTTTAACCAAACACACAGCATAGCTAACATATCGTCAGTCACATACACTGGCGTGTTTCGACTCTCAATAGTTAAAATCAGAGCAGAACAGCAAACAGACTAACGAGAACCAAACCATCATTCGTATATAAGATATAGAATATCAGATATTCTCACACACCCTACTTGACTGGAAATGTCGGCTGCGCAACTTCTATGTAGTCAAAGGCATAATATATGGGCAGCTTTTTCCCTACGTAAATCAATTATACAAATAAAAACAAACATTGATTGCGCGGTAGTGATAAAAATTCTTAAAATCAAGTGTTGAGGCATCAGACAAACACCAATCAAAATGTATTCTAGTCAAACAGTTTACCGTCGTACTTCGATTATGGCCACGGACGTTCGAAACGTGTCAGTACGGTGGTTGGACACCGTGGGATTGGTGCTTAACACAAACTTGTAAACTTGATTGAAATAATATATAAAGCAGTTCGAATGTCAGCGAATTATTATTATTGCACGGGTATCGACAACTCCGATCCTTACATTCATGTAATGCAGAATGATGCCTAAAAGACATTTTCACGCCAGACACTTCTAAAGTAAATGGGTAGTTGAAACGCACCAGTGCCGTTAGTTTTGCCACGCTAGGAGAACATAAACAAACTTTTCATGGATTTTTTATTATTATAATCAAGGTTGCGGTCTTGATATAGACACCTGACCCATTAATTACTTACATATGTAAGTAATTAATGGGTCAGGTGTCTATATCAAGACCGCAACCTTGATTATAATAATTGTTATCACCACCCGCGCAACCAATGTTCGTTTTCATCGATTTATTAGTCTATAGACTGCATTCGATAAATTCTGAATCATAACTAATACAGAAAAATCTACAAATTCCGACTTCATTCGACAAGAGCAATTGCAACTTCAACTAGTCTATTGACTTCACTTGAAAAAGTAGCAATATTGAGGAAGTGACATTCAGCTTGGAGAGTACAGAAATAACTAAGCTCATTTAAGATTCCGAAGATACCGCCTAACAGGAAGTTGCAAACTTAATTAATTTAATTAAAATCGGAAAATTTGTTAAAAACTTGTTATTTCAATCAGGGCTGTGATCTTAATATAAACACCTGACCCCTTATATACGTACATTTGTCAGTATAAACTAAGTATCTTATAGTGTAGAAAACTCAATTCATCAAGTAGGCCGGTTTCGTCCTTATTGGGAATTTATCACGTACGGCCCAAAATTTCTGCGGACAAGACTCGAACCTGGGCTCGAAACCGGTCTACTGACTGAATTGCCTTTTCTACATTATACAATACTTAGTATAAACCAAAAAATTTGTGTACATAACTGGTAAGGTGTTTAAATCAAAAACGCAACATTGATTGAACTAATTGTTATCACCGCTCGCCCAACAACTGTTCTTTAAATTATATAATTGTTACGTTATGTTACTTTCTACTTATTTAGTAGCAACATATAACTAAATAAAATTTCAACCTATTGTTTGATGCTTATTGTTAGGCAGGCAGTTCAATTTACCTAATATAATTCCAACGATTAAACAATCGTTGATTTCTCGAGTAGTGATAACAATTATTTAAATCAAGTTTTCTAGCTTGAAGTAAACACCAATCCCAATGTAGCATGCATTGACCCGCCTCGACCGTCTATGATCATCATCAGAGTATGATGGCAAACTGATCAGCGAGGATCAAAACGCAATGCACATATATGAAACCAAAAACTAGATATACGGATCTCACCTCAATTAGTCTCGCGTACATTGTACTTGACTGTAAATGATGGCTGCACAGTTTCTATGCAGTCATGCACATTAAAATTTTGCAGCTTTCTTCACATATATATAAGTAATACAATTAAACAATCGTTGATTGTGCGGGTGGTGATAACTATTATTTAAATAAATTTGGCGAACTTGAAGTAAACACCAATCCCATTATATTTAGCTAGTCGTCGAATAACATTGCTAAACTACCGCCAGTCGAACGCACTGACGCCTTTCGACCTTCTATGATCTATAAAAATAATAATTCCTACGAGTCGGAATTTGATTAGATATTTGTGATTGCTTGCCCAGTGTTAAATAATCAATTTATAGTTCTACTTTTCCTATTGAATGCCCTAGAACCCTCGACGATTTGCACTTGTAATATCAACGAAGCCCGGCTAATAATAATAATAATAATAATAATAATAATGAAATAATTATATCATAATAATAATAATGAAATAATAATAATAATAATAATGACAATAATAATAATAATAATAATAATAATAATAATACACAATACTAATACAATAATGATGATGATGATGATGATGATGATGTGATGATGATGATGATGATGATGATGATGATGATGATGATGATGATGATGATGATGATGATGATGATGATGATGATGATGATGATAAAGGTAATGAAAATGGCTAAAATTATTTCAAAACAACAGTTCAAATCTGTTCCCCGGATGGCTATTATGACGCCGATTATGATAATGAAGACAATGACAATAGAGTAAATATCAATATTTATCTCTAAACAAATTTCAATGTCATGATGATGATGATGATGATAATAATGATGATGAAGATTTTGGTAACAACGTTCTTAGATATAGTTATCCAAATACACCTGTTAAGATACACATCTTATTGATTTCGGCTCGATCAAGTTGAAGTCAAAGTACCTGACAGAATAACGCTCAGATTTCGGTTTGGAGCTGATCATACAGCTGACATTTTCGAAATAAAATTAATTTGAGTGATTAAAGACCAGTTTCCGTCAATTGATGTGAGTGGTGTGCTGAAGACAACAAAACATATGTGAATTAATGTAAAAAAGCTTTTTGTGACGTTCACACCATTATCTGAATACAATTTTCAATTTACCTGTAACGATCAGTATGTCGGCAGATCAAAATAGAGGCCCGAAAAAAGTATATATCAGCATCTTCTTCAAAACTTATTAAAAATGGTGCAGCTGCCGCACAAAAATCAGCAAATTGTGAACACATTCTACCCGTAGGTCATGCTACACGTAGCAATATATCTTCGGTTTTATACTAGGCGAAATCGGAAACAATGCTTCTGGCTTTCAAAGCTACATTGATTAATAAGTGCAATCCTTGCTTAAACCTACTGAATATTACAAAAATAGAAGTCAAACTAGATTGCAATAGAATTAAACAATAATTGATTGCGCGGGTAGTGGTAACAAGTCATTAAACCAAGTTTGCGAGATTGAAGTGAACACCAATCTCATTGAATTTAACCACTCGTCGAACAACTGGGCAAAACTATTACCCATCACACACACCACAAATAAAAGCGATAAAACATTATACTATTTTATGATAAAGAAGAATTTGAAATGCAACATTGCAAGGCAGACATGGCTAAGATGTGGCAATTAATCGACGAGTTCCGAACAAGAACTAATCCGGACTACACGATGGATTGCTTTTGATACATTGTACAATTCTTGTACAATTTCTTAATGCCTGAACGATATATATATATATGAGAAAAAGAACCGTAATCCATTAAATAGCATTATTTTGTAAAACTTATTTCTACCAGTGTCTACAGCCATTACTCTGGATTCGTTAATATTTTCGCTAATCCAATCCCAACTCTTCACAAGTCGTGACTAATCACTTCTTAGCTGTCTGTCTCTCTTTTACACAATTTCAACTACCTTTTCTTCGTAACGCCATATGATGTTTTATCGCTTTCATTGTCAATGAATAAATTGCGGACACATTCACAATGAAAACAATGACACATCATTGGGCATTACGAAAAAGAAGTAGTCGAAATTGCGTAAAAGCTATAAATGACAGAGAGGGTATTGATTACGACAAATGTACATCTGGGACTGGATAAGCGAAAAATTAAAAAATCCGGAATAATGACTGTAGATACTGGTATAAATGATATTTATTAATAAATATTATTCCATGAATTACGGTTCTTTTTTCTCATAATTTAAAAAAACGGTGAAGTTAATAGCATAAACTGATACTATATATATATATATATATATATATATATATATATATATATATATATATATATATATATATATCACTACTTGCCGCAGAGGCTCACAAGCAGAAATCAATAACCAGCAGGGAAGTCAGCGATAACCTATCACATTATCAATACAGGCCACAAAGAAGCTCAAACAAAATTTCCAGCAATGTATAATGCAAAATCAGAGAGACTTATGACAATATATGAAATACTAGCTACTAAACAAAATGAGCCGGCCTTCAGCATGCAGAAAGTTACCTCAATCGATTTCTAATTTAACTTGCTCAAGAATAGTAGGAATAAAATGAGAGTAATGAACGAACCATCGAAAATTTCTTCCAGATCAGTAAATATCCCGGACCAAGGCATATAAGGGCATCATTATCAGTAGTAGCATCATTCCATACTCAGGAATGTATTCGAACGAAAATAAAATAATGTCTCATCATTTGCAGTTAATGTTGGGCTATGAACCCACAAGCCCCCAGTAATCAAAGTTATCGTAGCGAAAACAAAAAGGGCAAGATGTTAACATGAAACAGATTATTGACATTACAATAACTAATAATACAACAGGATCGATATCTTTATTGGCGGATTGTGCGCAGATCAAGCCATAGAAATTTATCATCATTATCAGTCACGTTTACCAGATGCTACGCACTATTCAGTCTCTCTGTAAGCTGCGCACAACAAAGTTAGAGAATAATTGCAGCAGCGAGCGCGAGGGGAAACAGACAGCCACAATTGAAACAAACGCACAGTTGCGAAGAGGCCTGAACTACAGATTAGATGTCAAATTAGCAGGAGTAAACGTGCAGTTGACAAAACAATGTAAGTGACTGCACCGGACATAAGAATAACCACAGCCTATATTCCACACGCGTATACACACACACACGTAAACGCACAAAAATTATCGAATAAAATGTTAAAACGACTCTTATTTATACGTTCAAAACACTTGAACGAAATCATGATTTTCACACTATTCAATGTAAGTCACAATAGAAAAGTGATGATTTATTAAACCATACTGACGAATAAAATAAAAACAGAAAATCACGTGATTTCGCAAAGTAATTAAAAAATAAAAATTTTCAATACATAAATTTATTTTATTTTTCGTTTAGATTTTTGTATTTCAAAAATTTTACATATAGGCATACAGGAACTAAAAATGTTACGCTTGTAAATAGGCTATCTATTTTTTTAAATTATTTAATCAAGCACGGTTATCGATTGGAATGGAAGAATTTAGGTTTAAAAATGAGTGAAAAGCCAAAACCTCACAAGGCATCTTCAAGCTAATATGGTTAAAATAGTGTATCTAGTCAGAATCACCTCATACATCTGGTTTCGCGTCATAAACGATAATTAAAATTTGTTAAACTTCTTTATCACAATCCAATTGATTATTTTCTTGTCGAGAACCGCAGTACCAATGATTTCTTAAGTAAGTATGTATTAGGTGTTGCGAACATAGTAACAAATTAGTTCAGTTGTGACCAGAAGCATAAACCAAAGACAGCATGAACGGAAAGTATAATCTAATGCACAGTCGTTTCGTGCTTACTGGCGACTCATCAGTAGGAGCCGGTATTACGCCTTTTACCCATTATATATTTAGGGGAGGAAGGAGGGATAATAGGACGGTACAATCTCCTAGACGAATGTGTAAACCTACAGTAGTGAAGCTAATATCATATAAAGTCTCAACAATGCGACTTCAACGCTAACTTACCGTATATAATATATATATATATATATATATATATATATATATATATATATATATATATAAATGATACTAACACTATGGCTATTGTGTCAGTAACCAATACCAACATTATAGTACCGAAAAGGTACATGGTACTAATACTATGGTTGCCGAGTCGGTACATGGTACCAACATGATGGATATCAATGTATACTTTCCGTTCATGTTGTCTTTGGTTTATCCTTCTGGTCACAACTGAACTAACTTGTTACTAGGTTCGCAACACCTAATACATACTTGCATATATATTAGGTCTCCGCAACAAACAGTATTTAACTGTTATATATTGAATTCAATGATGTCATGCTTACCGCGAAACGTGATAACTGATATCGATCAAGGCCAGAGAACATTGATTTACTGGAGTAACAGGTGTTCAGAAATAGTTGTAATTCTCAATTTCGGTGAACTAGCATACACTGATATCCATCATGTTGGTACCATGTACCGATTCGGCAACCATAGTGTTAGTACCATGTACCTCTTCGGTACTATATTGTTGGTATCGGTTACTGACACAATAGCCATAGTGTTAGTATCCTTTACGGACTCGGTACATATATATTATATAGAGTGAATTAGCGTGGAAATCGCAATTTCGAGGCTTTCTATGATTTTAACTTCACTACTATAGGTTTACACATTCGTCTAGGAGATTTTACCTTCCTATTATCCCACATTCCTCACCCAAATATATAGTGGTTAAAAGGCGTAATACCGGCTCCTACTGATGAACCGCTAGTTAGCACGAAACAAATGTGTATGTGATTATACTTATGGTTCATGCTGTCTTTGTTTTATCCTTCTAAACACAAGTGAACTAATTTTTTACTAGGTGCGCAACACCTAATACATACTTGCGTATATATTAGTTCTCCGCAACAAAGAGTATTTAAATAATTTCACAAGCTCTAGACAAAGGAAATGCAACTAATACAGTTAAAGATATAACACCTATCTCTCGACAACTCATGAGGCCGACTTAGCAACAGATATCTGATGACGGTATAACCCTATTAGCCAAATAGATTTCTCGCAGCCGTGCACACATGGCAACCCGGCTAACAGTTCAGGTCCTCGTAGCATCTAGTGCAGAAGATTACACTGATCTATGGCTCTAGAAATTTCCACTCGGACGACCAGTGAGCACTAGACAGTCTAACTTGCAGCATTGTAATTAACCTAGCTGATAGTTTCTAGATTCACCATCAGAAAATTCATGGTCACCCTCGTGGACCATGGAAGAGCTCAAGATCGCTCATTCCATGTGGTGATGTTTGATTTGTATTCATATATCAATCCTATAATTTCTGCGACCCTAAGCTGACTAGCACGATTAGATCACAGCGACTGGTTTTTAGGTGGCCGAAAACGAAGTTTCCATGAACAGCCAAAGATTATCCTATTCACACTACTCCACGTCCGACATACTTGTTCACATTCCGTAAATACTTAGGTAAAACTAATGGATAACATCGCAGTAAAACAGAATTCGTTGCTGCGCATGATATAGAATGGCTGTATCACGATTTTAACAGCAACTTTCATGCTACCGTTGACTGTTCGACTAGCAATGGCTTGCCGGTCGTAAGACTAGTAGTTTCTACGACTACAATTTATAGTGAGGTAGCAGCTCTAACGTTAGAACGCTCACCTAGCACGCAAGAGTTACGTCGATTGACATTCATGTACCAACATACAAAATGGATACAATTACCCGTCAAGTGAAAGAACTACAATGCTCTATCTGATTCGTCTGCGCTAACATGCACTAGCTGCAGGGTTAATATGGAGTAAGTCGGCGGGCAACTCGCAATCTTGTGAATTCGTCGACAATTTGACCTCATGCTCTGTTTAAGATATATTGTGTGGGAAACTTTGATCACTGTTCATTATGCTTGCATTTTCTAATAGCTATAGGCTGTGCTCACGGCCTTAAACCCGAGCTCTTACTAACCTGAACATCACCGCCGCCAGCTTGATGCTTAGCGTTTTGAAGAGAGCCGATTCGTGACGATGCCACCCATTCCACTTTCTCGTCAAATATCTACAAAATTGCAACAAATGAATCAAATATAACACACGTCAGAGAAAAGAAAAAACAAAACTTAATAACTTAATCTTAAAAACACATATTTGATGCTTAAAAAATACCACAAGCAGAGAAAAAGCTTTAGAAATAAGTCGTATTCTACTGTTTAAAAACGCATTAGCTCTAGTTGGACGAAAAATGGAACAAGTTAAATGTACAATTGAACAATCATTCATTGCGCGGGTTGTGATGACACTTATTTAAGTAAATGTTGCAAGCTGAAGATAAACACCAACCCCTATGTATATACTTATTAGTATAAATTGAGCATTGTACAACATAGTAAATACCACTCATTTAGTAGACCGGTTTCGTCCTTATTGGGAATTCCTACATTACTGATCCGATTATTTGCCGCGAAGAGGGCTCCGACGCAAATGTGCCCTAGTTCTAGATGAGTTCCCAATAGGGATGAAGCAGATCTGCTACATTAATTGCCTTTTCCACCTTATACAATGCTTAGCTTGTACTGACAAATATATGTATTTGGATTTGTGTTTATCTTCAAAAAACAACCCTGATTTAAACAATTTTCTATTGCCACCCGCGCAATCAATGACTATTTAATTCTACGTATATTTGTTAACATTTTCCGTGCATATATATATATATATATATATAGCATGTATCACATTTATTAAATATGCATTTGCCTCAGGTTAAGCAAGAAATTAGCATATTATTAATAGGGAATAATACTTGCCATCATAAACACAATAGACGCCCTGTTACACTTACCTGGACGGTCCAGTATTAAAGACCTGATATCATCATCAAATCCCATACACTAAATGAGCTGGGTGCGCGTGCGATTCGGAATTACGTTTAAGATTCCATGCTTGTAGATCTGATTGTAAGTAGATGTCCTCATTTTTAAATTTTATGTATTTATAAATTGGCCCAAGTATGTATGAATATATGTATGTATATGCGTATTCATGCATGCATAAATTCATTTATTTATTCACATATTCGTGCATGTATGTATATACGTAAGTATGTATTTATGTATATATGTATATATACATACTTATCTACATATGTATGTATGCATGTATTTATGTATGTATGCAATTATGTATGTATTCATTGATATGTGTGTATACATAAATGTATGCCATTTTATATGTATGCGAGTCAGTATGTATCTGTGTGTGTATGCATGTATCTATGTATGAATGTATGCATACATGTATCTATATTCGTAGTTAAGTATGCAAGTATGTTGTACGTATGCATGTATCTCTGTATCAATCTACGTTTTTATGTACGTACGAATTAATGTATGTATTTATGTATGTACGTACGTACGTGTGTATTTATGTATGTAAATTCTTACATACATACATACAATCGTGTATATATATATATATATATATATATATATATATATATATATATATATATATATATATAACTACATAAAAGTAAATGCATATAATACGCATGTACATATACATACATACTTGAATGATATATATATATATATATATATATATATATATATATATATATATATATACATACATTGACATACATACATACATACATACATACATAGCATACATACATACATACATACATACATACATACATACATACATACATACATACATACATACATACATACATACATACATACATACATACATACATACATACATACATACATACATACATACATACATACATACATACATACATACATACATACATACATACATACATACATACATACATACATACATACATACATACATACATACATACATACATACATACATACATACATACATACATACATACATACATACATACATACATACATACATACATACATACATACATACATACATACATACATACATACATACATACATACATACATACATACATACATACATACATACATACATACATACATACATACATACATACATACATACATACATACATACATACATACATACATACATACATACATACATACATACATGCGTACATACATACAATGAATAAAGCATGTATAAATACATAAATACATGCATGCATGAATGCATTTATAGGTACATAGGCACATACTGAAGTTTAGATATTTCCAGCAACATGAACTCAAGAATACCTTAGAGATACGACGTTGAAAAAAACAATAATCTATACGTGAACAGTCTCTAACCCGCAAATGTACATTGTTTTCCTTTGTGCATCTAATAGCGAACATCTGTTCAACTTCTATAATGATAGTTAAATTTAAAACTAGAATAGGAAAAATAAACTCAATTGCCTTGAGCATAGCTCAAACTTCAATACAGGCCACATATCGAAGGAGGCAATTAAGTGCTCAAACGAACAAACGAACAAACGATCGAACGAACCTGAAGATTTCCACCAACAGCCTCGTAGTTTGCAGTCTGCAGTGAATTGATACGTGCCTGTGCGTTCCAACTCACTTTTTCGTCATAGATCTATACAAAACACCCACAGACCGTGGCAAATGCATGCACATAATTAATAGCATTAATTCGTGCATGGACATAGCTCTCGCACAAACATACACACACACACATACATACACAAACACTATCCCCTCCAAAAATTTGCAATAAACAAACACGCGCATTCGGATAATAGGAATAAATAAAACTACTTTTGCCTAAAATGGATAGTCAGAACAATAGAAGTTGAAGGGATTCGATTTTTTCCTCAAAAAAGATCGTGATACTTATGACAGAAAAAATCGAGTGACCAAATTTCAAGCAATGAATGGAAAAAATTGGAATAAAAAATTATTGATTTAAAGACAGGTAAGGAATATATAGTTTTATAAATAAGGCACGGGAATTCTGAAAGTAATAAGTAAGTATAAAAGTAGTTACGCAGATAATTATGATATAGCATAGGAAAAAATGAATTCGTAGAGGTTTATTGAATATCAGGTGAATTAAGGGTGACATATCAGATAGCACAATAGAAATTACTATACATCACTTGCAAATATGAATTTACGTTAAACTTATGCAAATTTTTGTGGGTGTTTATGTGTGTGAGATAGAGAGATAGTAATCAAAGACAACTAGTTTATCATCTTTATTAGCTCATTCAAATATCACGGATTAAAGCTAAAACCTTACTTAACTCAAAAGGAGAATATTCATTGGTATGGAGCCAATTCAAAACACTCATACGTGCAAAATGGGAACATTTAAATGAAAGAAGCAGAACAAAATTAATAGTACGCCAATAAAGAACACACCTTCACTGTGGTGTGTATAAAGAACGCGTGAAAGTAAAAGCAACATTATTATTCCAATAAGGTCGGCGTTAAAGGCGCTATGTAGATAAGGATCATCCTTGAAGTAAATTCGAGTCTGATAGGTAAAAAAAGCGCAACGATCAGCGAACATTTAAATACTGCAACCGTTAGTTTCGGAGAACCAATATATATTCAATTGTGTATTAGGTGTTGCGCACCTTTTAACAAATTGGTTCAAATAGGACTAGAAGGATAAACCAAAAAAAGCATGAATGGAAAGTAAAATCACGTGCACCTTCGTTCCGTGCATACTGGCGACTCATCTTTAGTAGCTGGTATTACGTCCTTTACTCACCATATATTTGGGCGAAGAATGTAAGAAAATAGGACGGTACATCCCCCTATACGAATGTGTAAACCTGTAATAGTGAAGTCAAATTCATACAGTCATCGACAATGCGACTTCAAAGCCGACTCGCTACATATAATATATACCAATTCTGTAATGCCTATTGCATCAGTACGACCGTTTATTTCACCCACATTACATGATCATGTTTAAAATGAGAAACATCAGCAAATACGAAGCGCATGTGTACGTGTGATCACATATCTTATGCACGTCCTAGCCACATATGAACCAGTACTCTAAATTGATAAATACTTTATGTAATGAAGCATAACATTATCGTTAAATATATATACAGAACACGGTTTTTTTAAAAATTATTTTCGGAAGATAACAACATGCTTACAATATCCACTGATATATAAAGTTAGTGATGAACAGGAGACGAGATTAACTCGGATTAATCGCATACATTATATAACGAATATAAGACATAGAACACACGTGTATTGGCACACACAAAAAACAAGTAAAATCTGCCGAAAATCCTCAATTAAAATAAACAATTATTGATTTCGCAGGTGTTGATATCAATTATTAAAATCAAGCTTCCATTCTTGATAGAAACACAAATCAAATTATATACTATATATATATATATATATATATATATATATATATATATATATATATATATATATATCAGTATAAACTAAGACAAGTATTAGGTATCAAAAGCAACTTATATAGTAGACGGGTTTCGTCATTATTGGGAACTCTTAACGTACTGACCGGCACTTCGCCGCAGACAGGGCACGAACCGAGGCACATTCGCTTTCGAGTCTGTGACTATCCACTGCGTCACCCTGCCATACGCTACACACACTTTCAGTTATGTACTAAATTATATTTTTTGGCTAGCCTTTCCATCAGATGAAGCCGATGTCGCATCTTTTTAGGCCCACAGTTCCAACTAGCCACTTCTAATCTCTTATTATACAATAGACATCACGCTACCTGGTGAATTTTTATTGAATTTAACATTCATGCAATTAATCCATCATTGACTTCGCGAGTGGTCATAACAACTAATTAAATCAAAGTTGCAAGCTTGATATAAACACCAATCCCATTATATATTCGTTCGGCAGTATAAAAAAGAATTACAAAATGTAGGAAAGGCATCTAGAGCAGCAGACTGGTTTCGTCTTTATTGAGATCTCTTCGAGAACTGACCTGAATATTACCGAGAACGGGACTCGAACCAGTGGAAAATTGCTTTGGAGGCTGTGACTTACTTCACTATGCCATGCTGCCGCAAACCACACAGAATTTTCAGTTATATACTATGGTCTTTTGGGCTAGCCTCTCCTCCAGATGTAGCATATGTAGCATCTATTTAAGCCTAAATTTCTAAAGTGGCACCCCAAATTGTTCATTAATGAACATACAGCATATTATTTAAAAATAATTGTTTGCGCGGGTGGTGGTAACAATTCTTTAACTTCAAGCTCGCAAACTTGATTTAAAGAATACAGCATACTACTTTGAGAAGCAGTATTGCATTTAAGATGAATAAAATTAATCAATCGTTGATCGTGGGGGTGTAAATAAAAACAATTATTTGCGTAATGTGCAGCGTTTTGGCGCAGTGGAAAGAGACAGCCTGCGAATTAAACCTACGTGGGTTCGAGCGTTATCCGCGAAAAATTATGGACAGCATTTTAAGAGTTACCAATAAGGTCAAAACTGGTCTATGGGATGAATTGAATTTTCCACATTATACAATTTCTTAGTGTATAATGAAAAATTTAAATATATTGTAGTTCATTTTTATATCAAGCTGGCAACCTAAGTTTAAATAATTATCACCACCCACCCAATCAATGATTGCTAAATTATGTGAGTGGCTTGTTGGAACTAAGGAGACTCCACATAGGCTTCAACTTAAGGACAGGATAGCCTAAAACATACGTTATTATATAACTGAATTTTGTGTTGTGTGCAGCGGGGTAACGCAAACGAGAGTGGCATATACCACTAAGCAAACTTTCCCTGGTTCGAGCGGTCCGCTGAAAAAATTCTAGATAGTATTTGAATTGACCCAAATAAGGATGAACCCCGTCTTCTGGATGAACTGCCTTTGAAACCTGATTCAATGTTTAGTTTATACTGACAAAATAAGCAAAACAAAAATCCCGTCATTAGACTTCAAATCAATAGAAATTATCTAAATTGCATGGCGTCCGTAGTATAATGACAGATCGGTGATGGCTAACTAGAACTTCAGGTATTAAGGGATTTCATAAAGGATCCACCTAAAGTAAAGGTCAACCAGAAATCGTATGTCGGTATATGACTTCAAACTGCATGTAGTATGCGACACGGGTGGCGCAGTGGGTAGTCTCAGATATAGAATCATATGCCACGATTCAGGTCCCGTCAGCGGCAAACTCTGAATAAGGACGAAACCGGTGTACAAGATGAATTTCCTTTACAACCTTATACAATTCTTAGTTTGTACTGATACATGTACGTGGATTCATTTTATGCAAAAACTTCTTTGGTTATCTTAACTGTAGAGACAGGATGCTGCAACTAAATAATATCAAAATACGCCCCCCCATTTCTGTTCTCAATCCACCTGGTGTGGATTATGATTTTTATAAGCTATTTGTATTGCTATTGATCAACGCAGACAGATTTTCATGTTTATATTAATGCGGCATTTGAAAACGAAGTGCGTATTGCCGAAGCAGTCAATGACACAATATTTTCAAAAGTTAAGTAAGCAAAATAGAATTGTCCATTAATTCAATGTAAACTTCTGAATTACGTGTAAGTCTGTGAGTGTTCACGTGCATATTTTTGTTATTCGCTCCTGCTCGTTGCTGCATAATATACGTATTTAATACAACTTAACTCAATTTGATTTTCGAAAATAAGGTTCCATATATTACAGCGGAGTGAAGGTCTGGTGTAAAGAAAATAGCATTTATCAACAGTTTTGTAGACCTGCTTTGTACCAAAGTTATGCATTAATACAAAAATTATGTCGAAATTTACATTATTAATACACAAAAATGATAAAACTCAAAATTGGACTTGACTATACGAACCAACTCGTTACACGGAAAGACATGCCAGTTCGTTAATGCAGTTTTAGTCCCTCGAAAAAATAATATACGTATAGAGCAAGTAAAACAGAAGCGCGTCTTTTGTCTCTTTTTCTCCTGTACATGACATCTCTCAGGAAATAGACATAGAAATTTTCGGCCTCATGCACGGCCGAACTTAACCAGGTCTACCGGCGACGTCAGAAGGAAACCTGCCTGAGCACTGCCGAGATAAAATCATTCTATTTCGCACGTAGCCTCGAATTCCGTTTTACCGAAGTAAATTGGTGATGAGATAAAAAGGAAAATGTGCAAGAAATGTGCGAAAAATCTCAGGCTCCTACATTAATTTTTGGTTAGTAGTCCATTTAAACCGGACACTGTGTAGACGGTTCCTACACATCTAGCGGAGATTACTTTACAATAGGAAAACTCTAAATATAAAATTTACGCTGCACTAGAGATGGACGACTTCGTTTTCTTCAAGAGCACATGCATAACAATGAATTATTTTAAAATTTATGCACCATGACAGCTTTAACTATTTCCTGTCGATTGAATACTGTGTTTCACTTCTGTCTACATGTTGGTCTATCTTTTCATCTGGACGGACGAGTGGATGGCTGGCTTCAACGCAAAGTTCTGTTTAAACCTGAACTTAGCGATTTTTCACACAAAGTTGTCGTTTTAGAGATCCGTCATCATGGGTCATCGCACGACATCACAAGGTATGCTCCAATGCACACCACCAAAAAATGTCAAAAGTACCTCGAAATGTAATAAATGATGTTGATCGAGTTAATAAAAGGCGGTTTTTAATGAATGAAGGCGGCATACATTACAGTTTTGTCACACACTATACATATTTTTTCCGAGTGTAGTTTATCGTTTCATCTTGTTGCGCAAATTTGTATTCTTCACGTGGTAACAGCGCAAGTGTGGATTGCAGTGTTGAACGCTCATATTGCTTGGAAACTTCTTTCACCGTATGCGCATCTGTTTTTTCCTCTTCAGTTTTTTGCCAATCCGATATATATAATATATATACATATACAAATATATTGAGGGTATGAATTCATTTCAAACTTTACAACCCCATATGTGTAGTTTAGCCTAACACTGCATTAATAAGCATACGTCTAGGAGAATACATCGTCAATTTGGCACTTATTATTTTCCCAGCCATACGGTAGGTTTGGATAGTAGTGTCGGTTCATACTGATGAGTCGTCAATTAGTACGAAACCAATACACCAATGCGAGTAAACAGTTCGAACTTTTTAAACAATAGCTTTGAAGTGAGCAATGTGAAGCCTGGTTTTGGACACACGAGCAATACAGCTATGTAAAAAAGGAGTAGTCGTAAACCCACCTTTTTGTCTCCACCACCAGGAGTGTGTTTCGCGTTGTCAAGAGAACCAATTTTTGACTTTATAGGCTCAGAAAACTCAACTTTTTCACTGTATATTTTAATGTCGCCACCACCTAAATTAAACAAAATTGAAATTTCTTCTTAATAACATTTTTAGAGTGAACAGCTAATAGAAGACACAAATTCACTGGATAAATGCTAGTTAATATTCCATGCGTAAAAACGATTAATGTACATTCTAGCCTAAATTTACAAAAAAATAGGATACAACATTCAGCGTGCTTTGACCAGGCATATCGGCCAGATTGATATAGCCCTCACAGATAATGAAGACATATAAACCTCCACCCATTATTGACCTCCGTTTCTGTGTTCTAACGTAATTAAACTTTATATATGATCATCATCAGTTTGCCGTCGTAATCTGATGATGATCATGGAAGGTCCAAACACGTCAGTACGTGTGACTGACGATAGCTTTGCTATTTTGTTCGATGACAGGTTAAATACAAAGAGACTGGTTTTTATTTGAAGTTCGCTCACGTCATTTAAAGAATTGCTATCAACACTCGCGCAATCATTAATTGATTTATTGTTTAACTTATATGCCATTGACGGAAGCTGCAAAAAGTTAATGTTCGTTCCTACATTTAAATTGTGCAGTCGACATTTCCAGCAAAGTACAATGTATGCAAAACTAATATAGGTGAAAGTCACACATATAATTTTTTCTTTCTACATAGATTCATTATATCTAAGCAGCCGCACAACTTAGCACGATTACCGTCAATCATACGCATCAAAGCGTTTCGACCTTCCATGATCATCACCAGAGTACGACGGCAAATACCGCCTAATGTATGTACATAATGAGTCAGGTGTTTATATTGACTTAACCACCTTGATTAAAATTAATTGTTAGCATCGCCAGCGCAGCCATTGTTTGTTTAACTATATATATATATATATGTTTATTTCAATACTACTTCCCCATGTAACGTGGTGTCTGTTCTATAATGACAGATTGGAAATGGTTAGTTGGAGTTTTTAGGCTACAGGAATGCTATATAGGCTCTACCTAAAAGAAAGGTTAACTAAGAAACATAATTTAGTATATAACTGAAACTTGTGTGGAGTGTGTGGCAGGATGGTTCAGTGGTTACAGCCCCAGATTCAAAAGCAGATGTGCGCAGGTTGGAGCCCTGTCCGTGGCAATTACTAGACAGTACATGATGAGTTCCGAATAAGGACGAAACCGGTCTACTTGTGCTTTCCACACTATAAAATACTTAGTTTATACTGACAAATGTATGTACATAATGGTTCGTTGTCTATATTGATTTAACAACCATAGTATGATTCATATATATATATATATATATATATATATATATATATATATATATATCAGGTTACACCTTTCTCAGTTGCATATAACTTGCCAGCAGATGTAAAGTAAATTTATTAAAAAAAGTTTCAAACAGCGTCGTCCTTTTCGCAAATTTTTATGACGTCGTAGCAGGCTTATGAATAGCGAACGTCAGTATAACGAGTGGTCTAAAGATTGATGAACACGGAAAACGCAAATACCAATGCTCTCGATTTATATGCTATAACCGATGGTTTTTCTCAGTTAAGCAAGCCGCAACGAAATTACTTTCCTGGAAAGCAAACACTCTGGAAAATAATTTGAAAGTATCTGAACACGACTTTCATTAAATAGATAAGAATAACTGTGTTTCATAGGCACAGCCTTTTCTTAGACTCATTGCGCAAGAAACACAGGTCTATTACAATTGAAGTCACATTCTTGAAAATATATATCGACATGGCAAATATGTTCCTTTGAACAATATTCATACGTCTTAATCCATCGCCATTGCTATTTACATATTTCGCTTTAAAAGCAATAATCATTTATTCAGCGTGAAATCTATTCCTTAAATTGACTTGCCTGGAACATGTTTTATATTGGCTTTTGATTTAGTTTTCCCAGATACATCGCTAAAGTCCAACTTCTGTGAAAATATTTGAACCTGAAAACAAAATTTATTAAGGTAAATTCAGGTTACGAGTTTAGTAACACGTTTAATTCATCACCGATAAAAAGAATTGCATTTCAACAGTGAATCTAAAAATGTAACGTTTATTTACTCGGGTACGAATTATTCTACTTAAACTTAACCAAATATATTCACAATTTACAAAATACATACAAGTTAAACAGGAAAAAAAATTAAACAGATTACAATAACAATATCATTCAGACATACAATAATATCAACATTTAAACCTACATATAAACGCACAAATACATACATAAGACACACATACGTGTACAAAAATATATACATACATGCATACATACATACATACATACATATATATATATATATATATATATTGAAGCATACACAAAAATGGGTAAATATGTAAATACATACATGCATGCATAAATCTCAACATATACATATACACACACATATATATATATATATATATATATATATATATATATATATAATACAATAATATATGAAAACATGCACACATATACAATCGTGCATACAAAAATATATCAATAACTACATATATACATACATTCATGCATACGAATACATACAAACATGCAAACAATTCACATATACACACATACACAAATAAATACATACATGCACACATGAATACATACATATATATACATACAGGCAAACACACATACATAGCAAACCATATATATATATATATATATATATATATATATATATATATATATATATATACGGGCATGCATACATACATTCAAACAAACACACATACATACATATATAAATATAAGCATGCAAATATACATAAATACATACATGCATACACACACATACATACATACATACATACATACATACATACATACATACATACAAACATTCATACATACATACATCCATCTATCATTACATCCATCCATCCATCCATCCATACATACATACATATAAACATACATACATACATACATACATGCATACATACATAAATACATACATACATACATACAAACAAACATACATACATACGTATACATATATACAAGCAAAAACGCAATTATATAAATTTCAAATGTATAATAAGACAAAATTACGTTTATAGTGTGTATGCCGAAACAGCTCATGTCCAAATAGGCGGATGTTTGATTGTCAAATTGTCTAAAAAGGCACAATCGCACTGATGCTTGCGATTCACGCTAACTTCTGGCAGTGTGATTTGAACCTTTACTCATTTTGGTTTTGGTTTGTCCTGCGGTTAGCATTTTGCCTTACTTTGTACCAAGTCATTGTTTTCAATTAATTTTGCCTTTTGTGATGATGCTTAAATTTTGCATCTATTGATTTGCATCGAAATAGTTTTCTAACACCCACTCAAATGGGTTATTGCCTTTGCATAGTATCTCGATCAGCCCTGCCGACTGCCTTCGTCGTAAACCGCGCTTCTTAAAGTCTGCTTCAAACTTTTTTCTTTTTTCCGACTACTAGGTTTGGAAAAGAGGTTACTTGTTTTTATCACCTCTTTTGGTTACATTTTATTGATGTATTCGGTTTATGTAGTTAATTCATCGTTTATCTTATCTGGCATCGTTTTACTATGCTTCTTATTTTTCGTAATGCGTCTTAGACAATAAATCTAACTTTATTTATAGATCTCCGGTTTCATACAATCTTAGGTTTTCATTTACTGGGTTGTAATAGCATTTGATTTATAAGTTGAAACGCGATATTGTGTCCATATTACTAGCTTTGTTCACTGCTTGATCAGTTATCATCTTGCAAGAAATGCCGTCTACAGGTTTAAAGCCCGTACGTCTAGCTACTATTAACAATTAACACTCACACGAACTGATGACTGTTACTCACTTTTAGTCGGCATATACCATACTGAGGATACGCATATATTTTGGACCAATAATACCCAAAAAAGCTAATAAGGAAGAAAATATAGTTAACACTGAAGGACATAAATCTGAGTTCAAAAATAATAAATTTATGAACGAATCTTCTTTTAAACGCTGTGTAAGCTTGTAGAGCCGCATTTGGTGCTCGATAGGTATAATATAAGCACGGTTCACGAGGAAGGCAACCGGCAGGTCTGATGGAAATATTATACAAAGGTCGCTAAGATACAAATTCTTCGCAAAAGAAGTAGCTGCAAAAATAACTTGTTACTGTTTTTGTCATGTCTAACGCATACTTAACCAAAAAATGAATGTTATTATTTGTATATTAGGTGTTGTGTACCTAGTAACAAATAAAGTTCAAATTGGACCAATAAGAGAAACCACGATCAGCATGAACTATAGGTATAATCTCACGTACAAATGCGTTTCGTATTTACTGGCGACCTGTCAGTAGGAGCCGGTATTACGCTATATACCCAACTAAATATTTGGTCAAGAAATGGAGAAAATTGGACAATACTATCTCCTATACAAGTGTGTATTTCAGCAGTAATAAAGTTAAATTCATGGAAAGCCTTCGATAATACGACTTCTACGCCAACTCACTACATATAATATATATACCGAGCCTTTAAAGGTTACCAATACTATGGTTACCCTGTAAGTACATTTTATCAACATTATGAATCATAAGATAAGCTAAATTTCATCAAGATTTGGAATTACAATAAATTTTATTAATATCTTGCACTTTATTAGACAGTATTCAACTTACATCTCCCCCACTAGGCACATAGTTGGCATTTTTAAGTGATCCAATTTTCGCACAAATTCTCCGAGGCTGACCTAAAATCACAAAAGATATATGAAAATAAAAACGGTTTAAGGATAAAACGAAAGCCTCGACAGTCTATATATGGCTGGGTATGCAGTAATCGGCTACTAGCGTAAGACAAAGTCGACAGGTTTACGCGTGCCTCCAGACTCCCACAGCTTTTTGCCTATTCATGTAGCTCTATGGTAAGGAGAGAATAGTGCAGTGATCAAATGGTCAATATATCGGAAACCAGTATTAGGTCATGCTATCTATGGCCCACATCTTCTACGAATTGGGCCATCCTCTGGAGTTTCTTCGGTAGTATAGCAAGCCGGATGCGTAAGTCGCCTATTTAAGCAATGGCAAAGCCAACGAAAATGGCGTTCCTTAATAATGTTCGGCGGTGACAGCACACAGAACAGCGGACAGCTAAAACTCGTCGACCCGTACTTTTCGTCCCTAAAGAATGTCAACTTGCGTTCAAGTAGCCAAACAGCGTAAGTTCATTTGTTCACAAGATTTTTCATGTAGTAGCAGCGATAATCGATCGTCCCAACAACCCAGCGACATAAAGCACGACTGACAGTAGACTTCGTTTAGCAACATTCGATTTGGGACATAGTGTCGACCCGTGACTAGACAGTGCATAATTTCTGCGTATTTAATAGCTTACAAGTGACAAATACTCTATTGTGAGTTAAATACTGTTTGTTGCGAAGAACTAATATATATGCAAGTATGTATTAGGTTTTGCGAACCTAGTAACAAATTAGTTCAGTTGTGACCAGAAGGATAAACCAAAGGCAGCATGAACGGAAAGTATAATCTCATGCACATTCGTTTCGTGCTTACTGGCGACTCATCAGTAGGGGCCGGTATTGCGCCCTTTAACCACTATATATTTGGGTGAGGAATGTGGGATAATAGGACGGTAAAATCTTCTATACGAATGTGTAAACCTAAAGTAGTGAAGCTAACATAATAAAAAAGTCTCGAAAATGCGACTTTCAGGCTAACTCACTCTATATAATATACATACCGAGTCTGTAAAGGAAACTAACACTATGGCTATTGTGTTAGTAACCGATACCAACATTATAGTACCAAAACGTTACATGGTACTAACACTATGGTTGCTGAGTCGGTACATGGTACCAAAATGATGCATATCAATGTATGCTATAGATCACCGAAATTGGGAATTACAACTATTTCTGAACACCTGTTACTCCAGTAAATCCATACACTCTGGCCTTGATCGATATCAGTTATCACATATCACGGTATGCATGACATCATTGAATTCAGTATATAACAGTTAAATACTGTTTGTTGCGGAGAACTAATATATATGCAAGTCTGTATTATGTGATGCGAACCTAGTAACAAATTTTTTTCAATTGTGACCAGAAGGATAAACCAAAGACAGCATGAACAGAAAGTATAATCTCATACAAATTCAAGGTTATTTTTTCAAACATTTATCTCCGTATGTCTCTTGCTATCACAATGAACCAGTTCCATTTTAATACATATTGAATCTGTGACGAATATTACGAAAATGTGACAAACATTCGGCTTATACAAACAGCAACAGGGCTGATAATGCTAAATTGGAATGAGTCTAAAAAATATGATACGGAGTCGAATGTTGAAGAACTGTTCATATCCACAATCATATAAATTAAGCAGTTCTGCCCTGCCTAACTGAATTTGTTCATAATCGACAAATTGCTAGACCGCAAAAAAGATTCATTTACCTCATTTCGTAGTATTATTGGGACAAGTAAATCATCGTTAGCTACATACCCCGTAATGTTTATAGAACAGATGGGTTGCGAAAAACTAACATAAATGGATTCATGAATTCGGCATGGTGTACATGGTAAAAAGTTACCTGGTGTCCGAATATGAAGATATGCCTTACGCAACATGGACAAAATATAAAATACTTAAATGTTGAATCTTTTTCTCAGTGCTGTCCTTCTTGTTGTGGATTTGACCACATTTTTCTTGTACGGGACAATTGATAGCTCTCGTCGGTAGGTAAAATCTTGAATTTTGTACATGTTCAGTTTTTTCGATTATTGGCTTTGATGGATGGGTTCTTACTTGTCCCTTCTTTTTTTAAGCCTTCCATCAGATGCTTGTCTGAAAATGAGGTTGGAACAAGATTTTCAGACAAGCAGCTGATGAAGGCTTAAAAAAGAAGGGAAAGGTGAGAACCCATCAGTCAAGTCCAATAATCGGAGCACCTGAAAATGTACAACCTTCAAGATTTTACCGACCTACGAGTGCTATCAATTGTCCCGCATAAGAAAAATGCGGTCAAATCCACAAAATATATAATAATACGAGCGTTTACGTTTTGTGCTTGCCGGCGATTCTTCATTGTTTGACATAGCTACATCTCAAAACACTATATAATTGGTCAGAATAGTTGGGGTTTAGGAGTTAGTACCTGCTCAGACTAATAACTTGTCAATATGCACGTAACTCCTGCGGACATGAGATTACATTTTGTGTTCAGGCTGAATTTGTGAAACTCACCTGCGACCATATGAACTAGTTTGTTATTAATTACACATTTATTATTAAATATGATAATTGCCGACGATGGAGGTCAGAATATAAGACTCTTATGGAGTATCCAGTGTTCTGAATGGTTGTTATTTTCGGTTTTGGTGAAATTTAACCTATCGCAAAAATCATTGTGTTGGTAACGTTTACAGATGCCGTACATAGTATATTAAGTTGGATGATTTCGAAGTCGCATTTTCGCTCGAATACACATAAATCTAGCAGATTTTAACCTTCGACTGTCTCCAATTTTTGACAAAATATATAACGGAGTTTGGGCGTAGTGCCGATTCCTACTGGTGAATCGCCAGTAAGCACGAAACAGATGTATACATAGTATTATACTTTAAGTTCATGCTGCATTTGGTGTATAACGCCAATATTTTCTAAACGAATTTTCCGCTATATACAAATGACCTGTTATCAAATCACTTATATATTAGTTTTACGCATCAAAGAACATGTAGATAGAAAATAAAAAAATTTCCAAAATACTTAAAAAATAGCTGACTCGCAAACTAACTGAAGTTAATTTTACTGTGCTATGTTAATTAAAATGTAGATAATTGACGCAAATGTATGCTTAAACGATCATTGTCAAGGCGCGGGCGGTGATGGTAATTATTTAAATCATATATTGATCTTGAATTCAAACAAATGCCCTATGATATATATATATATATACATATATATATATATATATATATATAGCACCATATGTATAAGCAACCGTCAGTCTACTCTAAGCATTGTATAATTTAGAAAAGATTATTTATTTATTATTATTGAAGGGGTTTGTCCTTGTTGGCGATCTATTCAAGCACCGTCGAGAATTTTGCTGCAAATGAGCTCGAACGTGGTAACGTCTTCTTCGGAATATTTGACTCTAAACACTGAGCCATTCGGTTGCACACTAAACAAAATTTACATCTATATGCTAACTAATGATCTTTGGTTAGCCTTTCGTTCAAACGAATCTTATATTGCATACCTTCAGGATCAAATTTCCAACTAGCCACACTCAAACTGTTATTATATAAAAGACACCACGCTACCTAGAAAAGTGATATTGAATTGAGCATTTATATGATTAAATGTTTGTTTTTACTGTCTGTGCAACCATTGAAGAAGGAATCCTTAAACGTGGCGAACATTTACAGCTGCATTGGTTTTTGTGTACCGAACAATCATACACTGGAAATATAAAAAATATTTCCTAGTAGGAATTGTTAGAGAAAAATATGAAACGGTTATACGAGAAAGAATCTTTCTACTGGGAAAAGCCGAGAGAAGAATCCATGGCGTTTCACGAGTTACAGCATTACTGGTACCATTTATCCAACAGAATTGAGAATTTTGAATAACCTGTGAAACAAATCTTTCGTTGCTATGCATTTGTTCAAATAAGCAACCGTTAATTTGAATGCTAGGGCTATCAGCTATTTACGAAGAACATAAAGACCTTTAATAAGCACCAATATCGGAATTTTAACCAGTTGTAGAACATAGGAAATCTATCGTCACCTTCACACACTGAAGCGTTTTGACCATGTATGGCTGAAAGCGGTGATTGGCAGACCGACACTTGTCTGCACATGCAACTAAGGGCAAATCTACCACTATGTGCGACCGTTTAACCGATTCGAATAGGTTTTTTATGACCGAATAGTTTATTTGTATTACTCACATTCTTAACGTTTCTTGGGTTGTCAGTGTTTTGATGCACATTCATGTGCATGCCTGCAACTATACGCAAAATCCGATTTCAAAGTACACCTCTTTAAAATGGCCGTTCATATAGAACTATTAATCAAGTTAAACTTCTCTTTATTTTAACCAAATTACCATTAGGCGGCGAATAAATTATGCAATAAACATTTTATTGTCAAAAATATGATGGTGCATTATGCTGATATTTGAAAAAGTCCATTAAGAATGAGGCAGTTATGTCTAAAAATGATGTTATCTGACTTATTTAATTGACTATCATTCAAATATTTCATTGATTTTGGGCAATTTGGAATAGTTTCTTTTGTCAAGTTGAAATAACACAATTTTCCAACTGGAACGAATTTAGCACAAAACAAACGCAAATTGCAGACAAGGCGTGTAGTTCTGACATATTACAAACAAATCTGAGATATACGCAGTGTGCCTCGTAAGTTTAGCATTGAGCAATAAATTCCGTTCATACTATTTGACAAGATATTATCACAATTGGGGGAAATCTTTACCTATAACATTAATTATGTGATGAAAAATCAAATTATTTTTCAAAATGAATATTCTAGCCAAAGTAGCATAAAATATTCTGGAAATGTTTATTCAGAAATAGTTATCCATTATATTGGAGTAATGGAGCATATTTATTCATAAATACTACTTATAACGACGGCTGAATCAGCTAATATTTGTATCCGATTTCCGAAATTGAATCTAACAAAATTCATAATTTTCTTAACCACTTTACAACGAGACAATACTAATTTTGTTTACACGTAATGATGCGTTTCGATCTTTGATTCTTTGGAAACTAGCTAACCCGAATTTAACCGCAAAGTCTACATGGTTCAATTCACAAAGAAGAGATGTAGCTCCTAAAACGTGCTGCAGACTTAGAATCATTTTACATGAATGAGATATCGTGGGCACAATTCCTTTACATTCATGTAAACAACATTTTACATTTCTTGCTGTAATAAATCACCTGGAATAGGATATTAATATGGAAGCATTGAGGCCACTCATTCCTTAAAGCAAACCGAAATTCGATAACCTCAGTAATATACACATGAGTTTGAAGTAAACCGCATCAATCTGCGGCCAAATTATCTGTCGATACACGAGGAAGAAGGTTGAGATTATTTGGCTGGCAAAGCTAAACAAGCTGTTTTTCCAAAAGTGATATTTTTCCGAACAATCTGTTATATTAAGTAGGCATAAATTAGCAGAGATTGTTTAAAAACTCAAAGGAACGAAATGTTATCGCCAATTTGAGTGGACTTCCTGAAATTTTATTTGATGAGAACGTGAACAGCTCGAGGTAATAAAGTATACAGAAAGTTAATATTTCCTACACGGCTGCTAACACCTAAATAAATTAAACTATTTAAGGTAAGCTGTCTAAAAAGGGGCCTACCAACGCATTTTAGCCAAAATGTTAAATATTTATTTTGGTGAATTAAAATGCATGCACAATTGACTTCAGTGAGGTCAAGAAGTTCAGACTAACTGACTACAGAAATGACAAAATGATGTAGTTTTATCCCACTCTAGTGGTGCAAAAGTGACAAACAAATAATGTATATTAATTCATCTCAACAGGCCTAGCAACAGAAGAAATTAGCAGTCATCTTCAGATTTCCTCTCTAGTCGTCAACATTTCTTTGAGCTAATATTGTAAAAAACATTTTGGGATTACAAAAGCTTCGGTTATTATGAACAAGCATTGCCATTATCAACAAGGCAACGGTTTGAATAATAGAATGGTGCCTTGATTAACTACCATGTACCGTTAGGTTTCTAATTACCTTGTTGCTTACCCATTCCAATCATCATATTGGCGATGAATCTCTCCTCGAAGACGTTATCAAATCAATTCTGGGCCGACGA
>JAQBSW010006001.1:0-52233 GCA_029291075.1 Eudiplozoon nipponicum
TGATTGCGCGGGTGATGGTAACAATACTTTAAATGAAATTTAAGAGCTTGAAGTAAGCATCAATCCCATTGTATTTAACCAGTCATCGAACAACATAACAAAACTACCGGCAGTCGCAATGTACTGACGTGTTTCGACCTTCCATGGTTATCATAAGAGTAAGACGGCAAACTGACAAGCGTGGATCAAACAGCATTGCATATATATGGATAACAAAGTTGGATATGCGGCTTTCACCTCTAGTAGTCTCGCATACATTGCACTTGATTTGAAATGTCGGATGCACAATTTGTATGTAGTCTTCTTGTAAACGAAGTATTTGTAGCATATTGTACGAATGAAAACCTGTCAAATTGACTTAGATTCTGGTTAAAATTCAAACAGAGAATTGTTTTGAATATTTACGCATAACTTTGAATTAAAAATCAGTTTGGCAAGGCGCTTTTTCTCATCTGTGGGCAATTTGACCTAACGACACATTGCTTTTAGTTGCAAATGAAGGAAAATCAGGATTGCTTACATTAAATACCAATCCCATTGTATCCAGCCAGTCGTCTAACAACATATCAAAACTCCCCACAGTCGTACTTTGATAATTTTCATGGAAGGTCGAAACGCGTCATTGCGTTTCGACTGGCGGTACTTTTGTTATGTTGTTCGACGACTGGTTAAGTACAATGGGCTTGGTGTTTACTTTAAGCCCGCAAACTTTATTTAAAGAACCGTGCTCAAAATCCGCCAACAATCCCAGTGTTTACTAGTGAGTTGCCTAAAAACAAAAAAATCTATGGCAAATTTAAGTTGTGCCTTTACCAACCAAAACATTGGTTATGTCATATAAACATATATATTTTACTAGGAAGAGAAAAAAACATAATAAAAGTGCATAATGGCTGGTTTATCTCGAAATTGCTCAAAAATGCTTTACAATATTTGAATTTAATTTCATTACCTGAGTGTCAACTAGCCTGACTTTTAGTTTTACTTTTATTTCTTTTTGGTGGTTTATTGTGGGTTGCTTTGTGAGTGCTGTAAACTCGGAACATGTTAGAGATGCGCATGACGCCTAGGCTTATATCTATACATTTAGCTTTATACCATAATGACGAAGATCACAGATAGTTGAAATTAAAAGAGTAAATGAGTAGGACATAGGATGTATTCCACATTTTTACAAGGTAAAAGAATATCACAGAAGTGCTACTATATCCTCCAAATAAATTGAATGACATAAAATACCGCCATTAAGAATTTAATTGCTTAATTTTGAAGCATAAGAAAAAATTGCGATTTTTATAAACCGAAAGAATTTTTGATAAAACTATATATATATATATATATATATATATATATATATATATATATATATATATATATATACCTGTTGTACTAAGATCGTCATTTCCGCATGCGCCAGCTTTCAAGCCTTTAAGAATACCCTTATCACGGAGTTCCGCATAAAAAACGTCATCCGCATTGACGATAAGCCAGAGAGCGGGTTCTGTGCTGTCCATCTGTTTATATACAATAAAAACAGCACACATTTAATTTTTATTAACGGTTAATATGTAGATAAGCCATTTATATCAAAATTGGAGAAAGACTCGATTGCGCGAAACATAAGTTGGAATTTTAAAGAAATGAAAACAAATTAGCCAGAAGGGTTCACTTTTATTCTTATCCATGTTAAAAGCAGCTGGTTCATAATATGTTAAGCCGAGCAGCACTGTTTCAAATTAATTTAAATAAAATAGTATAGTATAAATTAAACTGGTGTCACAAGTGGTGATAAAATCCAGAAATAAACACTAATTACAATTTATTTAGCCAGGTGCACGTCATTGCACACGTAATGACGCGTTTTGACTGTCCAGTCATAAGCAGAGCACGATGGCAAATTAACTAACAAGGAGCACTCCATAAGCCAGATATAAGGTACGGAAAACCATGTGTGCATTTCTTACTACCAGTAGCCTCGTATACACAAAATTAAATAAGAATAAACACCTGTTCTATTATTTACATACACTTGTCAGTATAAACTGAGCACTGTGTAATGTAGAAAAGCCAATTGATCAAGTAGACCGGTTTCATCCTTATTGGGATCTTATCACGTACTGTCCAGAATTTGCCTTGGACAGGGCTCGAAACCGGGCACGTTTGCTTCGAAATCTGTTGCTCTAACCACTGAGCAACCATTCCGCACGCTACACACAATTTTGAATAATTTAATAACTAATGTTTCTTGATTAGCCTTTCCACTAGGTGGAGTCTAAATGGTATCTTTTAGAACTAAAGTTTAAATTAACAAATTCATATCTTTAGTTATAGAGCAGACACGACACTGCATGGGGAAATGATATTGAATAGAACATTTATACAACTAAACGTATCTTAGTTGCACAAGCAATGATAACAAATGCTTTTATCCAGTTTGCGATCTTTAATTAAACACCTGATATATTATATACATACATTTGTTAGTATAAACTAAGCATTGTATAATGTAGAAAATAAAATTCCTCCAGAAAACCGGTTTTGTTCTTACTGGGAACTAATGACGTACTGCTACGGACAAGGCTCGAACCTGTGCACTTCTGTTGCGGAATCTGGTGGACTAACCACTGAGCCACTCTTCCGCACGCTATATACAATTTTCGGTTAGATACTAACTAATGTTTCTCATTTTGCCTTTTCTTTTAAGAGGAGCTCATATGGCATCCTTTTAGACACAAATTTACAACTAACCATCCCCAATCTGCCATTATTGAACAGACACAACACTACATGGGGAAATGGCATTGAAATGAACATTTATATAATTAAACGAATATTGGTTGCGCCGGCGGGGATCAGAATAACTATAATCAAGGTTGCAATCTTGATATAAAAACCTGACCCATTAAATAGATACATAAAAACTAAGCAGTGTAATATTTTATAAATAGCAATTAATTCATCCAATGTTAATTTAATTATACAATATATATATATATATATATATATATATATATATATATATACGTCCCAAGGTAGCGTGATGACGTTCTAATAAGATTATTTGAGTTTGATTGAGTTTGAACTTTAGATCTAAAGCTGATACTAGGCTCCACATAAAAGAAAAGACCCCATATGTATTCGTTAGTATAAATCTAAAAATACTTGAGTGTGGTAGAGTGGCTCCAGTTCATAAAAAACATAACAGAAACGAACGTCAAATTCAACACAATTCTTGACAAATTCTGGACAGTACGTGATGAGTTCCCAATAAGAATTAAAACGATCTGCTAGATAAATTGTCATTTCTTCATTACACAAAGCTAGTTTATTCTAACAAATTTATGAACATAATGGGACGGGTGGTTATATCAAGGCCACAACCTTTATTCAATTAAATGTTATCACCACCCGCACAACCAATTTTTATATAAATATATAAATAAGAATACGCTGGATGGCTCACAGAAAAACAAAAAAGCATAATTAAACCAACAATGAAATATTTTACTCGACATGCAACATATTGCAATATGTAGTTAGGTCAAGTTGAGAACAGAAGAGAAAAACGACTTACTAAACAATTATGTATTAGGTGTTGCGATTCTAGTAACAAATTAGTTCAGTTGTGACCAGAAGGATAAACTAAAGGCAGCATGAATGCAAAGTATAATCTCATGCACATTCGTTTCGTGCTTACTGGCGACTCATCAGTAGGAGCCCCTCTCTCCCTTCCTCTTCTTCTCACAGGCTTTCTCTCTATCTTACTGCCAAAAATTCTTGCTCCCCCCAGCTCCCTCTCGCATCATGTTCATCTCTTTGATTTACACCTGCTCTTGCTCTCGTTCTGTCATTCATTCTATATAACTTTTTCTCTCCCTTCCTATCTCTCTCGCTACATATCCATCAATCACACTGCCTTTCACTCTCATTGGCTGGAAATTCCGGCTGAATTATTACTTGGTAGTCACCAGCATCACATGATTTCAGCAATTTTTATACATTTATAAATAATAAAGTTATACTCTCATTAACTTCGCGGGTAATAATAACAATTATTTAAATCAAATTCGCGAAACCGAGATGAGCACCAATCAAAATTTAGTTAACTTGTTGCTCAATATAGCGAAATCGCCGTCAGTTACACGTGCACAATCTATGGTTATCATCAAAGCTAGACGGATAACAGTCTAGCGAAAATCAAACCACAATATATATATATATATATATATATATATATATATATATATATATATATGCGGCTCTCATATCTATTAGTACTTGATTGATAATGTCGACTGCTCAAACTCTATGCAGTCACGAACATTAATATTGTGCAGCTTTCTCCATATGCAAATAAATTATATAATTAAATAATCATCGATTACACATGGTTTACTTACACATCATAAATTAAATTTGGCGAGCATAATATAAGCATCAATCTTATAGCAAAAATACCATCAGTCACAGTAACTGACCGGTTTCGACTTTCCACAATCATCCTCAGAGCTCGACAGCAAACTGAGTAACGGAAATAATACGAAAACAAATATAATAGCTATGGAATATCATATCTGCGGTCGCACAATTTTGATTTTACGGCCATTTTATGAAGGGAAAGCAAAAGTTTTTATCTTCGCAGGCGTGTTGAAAGTGGGCGTCTGAAAAATTATACATCGAAATCTTAATCGTTCAATATATCTGGATGATATGTGTTTTATATGGAAGCATGGTTATGAATAATTGAATAAACATTCGCTTCTAGCAAATCATTTGTGTACATTTAAATTTCGAATAATAAAGAAAAAGATGAGAACTTGTCACTCCGGTATATAAAACGGATCAGAAATGTTTGTGAATTGGAAGAAAATACATTAAAAAAATTACCAATCATTGGATTATATTCATTTTTATTTGAAATCCCCCCTTCTTCTTGAAAATTGGATTTATAACCAATAGTGCTAACAAGCTGAAGACTATGTTACTCAGATTTTTGTGAGTTAACTAGCTTCTATGTGGCGAAAGCTTAAAATAGTAAATGTTCGTAAATGAAAAGGGATTCTATACCAGAAATTTCCAATCAAGAACTATGTATTCGAAACTACTAGATGTGAGAGCCGCATATCCTATCTATCTCTCTCTCACGACAAATGGCTCCTTCACCCTGTCGCTGTCTCTACTTCGTTACCGCAATCTATCTCTCGCCCCGTCTCTTTATTTCATTCTTACACTCACTTAACTCCTATCTTCGTCTCACAATCTTCCGCTTTGTCCATCTCTGTTTTTCGTTCATGTTCACGCTATCTCTATTCCTTCCGTCCACTCTCACATGCTCTCTAACCCGATCTCGATCTCTCAATCTTCCAATCTCAATTCCTCCACACGCTTTCTCTTTTTCCCTCATTATTTATCTTTTTATTTTTCTCGCATTAGCTTTCACGTGCACACTCTCTTTCGATCTAATTTTTGTAAACTCACTCGCCTTATCGCTTCATCTTCCAGAGAATAATAAGAAGACAATATTTATGATATCTAGCTATTTTGCGTTCGAGAATTGGTTTTATATAAAATTAGAGGTGCTCCAATTGGACAAACATTATCGGGTATGTCAGGTGAAACAATTCTCATAGCATCCTTTCCATATGAAATAAGAAAAAGAAATTTTATCAGATACAAGAACCGTTTTTCCCCCATATTTTTCTCAAGTATCTATAAATGGACAAATTGAGAGGCCAAAAAGAATTGAAAAATGTAAACATGGAGGGAATGTGAAATAGTGAAATTCTGGAAGATATAAAAGAAATTGTTTCGAAATGCCAATTTTTTCATTAAATAAATTTATGGCGCTTTATTAATTTAGGAGGTTAATCCTTCAGTTAACAAAATACGTGAATTTAGAATCACTTTACAAAACAAAACAAGTTATAAATTAAGTATAGTTCCAGAATGGGAAATTTAATAGAAGTGATTTGACAGTAGAAATGGCATATAACTTATCAGTAGACCGTACGGCCGAAACTGGTCTACCTGATAAATTGCATTAGCTATTTATAATGATTATATATATATATATATATATATATATATATATATATATATATATGATAGAAAATCATATGATATTTATTCTACTTCAATGTATATACGATACACATATTGTGCTAGCGAGCACTAATGTAGTGTCAATTAACTTGGCTAAACGAGTGCTAAAATTGAAATAACTGTTTATTTATTTGTATGACTTTTGTTTTTTTCAGGCCTAAAGGTGATTAATACAATAATAAAACTAAATAGTAAAACAAAATTAAGGATAACAACTCGATGGCTTCAATAGATGGTTCAGACGTAATCGCGAAAATCAGGTACAAAAAGTAGTCATACATTATCTATGCCGTATACATGCATTGCGATATAATCTACGAAAGTTAGTTCACCATCAATCTCTGATTATGATCATTGAAAGTCGAAACGATTCAGTACGTGTGACTGATGGCAATTGTGATACGTTGTGCGAAAAGTTAATAAGGTGGGTTTGGCGTTCATTTTACGCTAACATACTTGATTAAAATAATTTTTAAAAGATGTATTTGCTTGCGCAGTGCTGTCCTTCTTGTTGTGGATTTGACCGCATTTTTCTTGTGCAGGACAATGGATAGCACTCAAAGGTCGGTAAAATCTTGAATTTTCTTCATTTTCAAATTATGTAATTTTTGGCCTCAATTGATGGGTTCTCACTTGTCCCTTCATCTTTAAGCCTTCAATTAGCTGATTGTCTGAAAATGACGTTGGAACAAGATTTTCCATTGTTCTTTTACCAAATTTTCGAACCCGAATTTCCAGGCTCATCTTCAGGGTTGACACAATACGCACAGGAGTAAAACACAACTTGTGGCAAAATAAGTTTCATCAGCATTCGCGCAATAAATGATTGTTATAGTTTGTATAACTTATATACGTGTGGCAAAAACTGCAGAAATGATACAGTATTGAAAGCAAATAAATTGTGCAGTCGAAATTTTCAGTTTAGTACAATGTTTAAATACGGTGTGTTGCGAAGAACTAACATAGATGCAATTATGTATTAGGTGTTGCGAACCTAGTAACAAAATAGTTCAGTTGTGACCAGAAGGATTAACCATAGGCAGCATGAACGGAAAGTATAATCTCATGCACATTCGTTACGTGCTTACTGGCTACTCATCAGTAGGAGCCGGTATTACGTCCTTTAACCACTATATATTTGGGGGAGGAATGTGGGATAATAGGACGTGTATTCACCATCTGATTTAAAACAGGCATTTATGTTACAATGTTCACTCTTTCGAGTAATTAACCGTCTGGTCGATCGGCCTACGTAAGTTGATCGACAACTTGCGTGTGTATATTGGTAAATAATATTCGATATCGACACTAACGGCTGTTTCTCTTTGATTGTTGGTAAAGGCAAGTGTGTTACCTTAAATAACACTCGTAGTTTAGCTGCATTAAATGTGCGTGTTAATGCCGCTTCAACTTTCTTTTGTGCTATTCGGGAAACTGCATCCCCTTTAAATGGGATGTTTAGGTAGACTGTTTTCTTTTCTAGCCCGTAATACGCCTGTTTCTGTTTAATTCCCCTTTTAATAATTGATTCAATTAATTGTCTGTGATAGCCAATAGACATTAAATTGTTAATTGCTTTATTATTGTAAACTAACGCCTGTTTTAAATCAAAAAGTGAATACACGTCTGCAATTGCGCAACACATCGTTGAAATATCACACTTATGTTATCTAGACGTAGCTTTTAAAATAATTACCAAAATGCAATAACAAAAGGGAGCTAGCCACATACGAAGCCTTATGGGTAAACAAAATGCAGCCGGATTTATGCAAGCAGAAGAAGCATGTTCAGGCATTGAGCTTGAACTGGATGTGACGCACGCAATTGATTGGTTTCCGTTTTTCACACTCTGTCTATGTTGACATATTTCTATCTTGTTTTGCTTTCCAATTTATATATATATAAAGATATGCTCATTAGTAGGTACTTGAGAAGACTATGCGAAAGAAATGTTTCTTGTATCTGATAAAATTTCTTTTTGTTTTTGTACATAGGAATGGTACAATGAATTCTTTTTTTTAATTTTTTTCTTGGGATTAAGGATTTGGCGACCAGTATCTTCCGCTATGAGTGATTTTTTCTCCGTAATTTGCAACATCCTTAATCACCAGCTGAATGAACAAAAGAAGCTTGCACATGAATTGAATATACTATTATAAATTGCATGTGCATTTCGCTTTTCCTGTTAATTGTTATATTATCTATTCATTTAATCAAACTTAATTCTCTTTGCATGTCAACATTTACTGCATAAAATACGCAGATATATAATTCGAGTATAGTTTTCTCGACATTATTTATGGTAAAGTTATTCTTGTATACACTGTTTTTTTCTGCACTAAAATTAATAATCTAAAAATAGCTTAAATATAAATTACAACTACGTAAATTTAAAAAGCCTTCTGCAAAGGTCTCGTTTAAATTTAGTACCGTTTTTATCATAACATCAAAAATGATGAAATAAATATTCATCGGCTTTGCTAGCATGAAGCTAAAATCACTTATTAGATTAGATAGTTCAAAGGAATTTTCCAATTCATAAGTAATATATTTCCATACAAAAATGTATCCAAATTTCAAAAAAATACGCTAAACAATCGTTGATTGCGCGAAAGTTGGTAACAATTCTTCAATTCAAATTTTTGAGCTTAAAATAAACACCAATCCCATTGTATTTAAACGGTCGACGAACAACATACCAAAACTTTTGTTAGTTATACGTTATGACGCGTTTCGACCTTCCTTGATCATCATCAGTGTACGACGGCAAACTGACTAGCAAGGATCAAACCGCAACGCATATATATGGAAAGCAAAATTGGATATACTTCTCTCAATAGAATAACATTGGCAGTATTGTGTCAAGAGGTTTCTATCCACACAGTGCCGAAGTATGTAATCTGCCACAACTAATAAAAGTGGCTTGTAAGACATCTATTATGTCTTAAAAGTAATTGCTAAACATAAAAAAGGGTAATGATATCTGTGATATAATCAATACCATGACAAAACCAATGCTCATTCTTTAATTTAAGGTTGTGAGCATGGAGTAAACACCAACCATATTTTATTTAACCAGTTTTTGGAGCAACAATGCAAAACTACCGTCAGTCACACGTACTGACATATTTCGACCTTCCATGATCATCATCAGAGTACGACGGCATACTGACTGTCGAAGATCAAATCGCAATGCATATATATGGTGAGGAATATTAGATATTCGTCTCTTGCCTCTAGTAGTCTCGCGTACATTATACTTGAATGGAAATGTCGGCTGCACAATTTCTTAACAGTTAAAATCTTAATGGGTTATACTAGTAAACCATCATGGATTGCACATGTGGTGGTAATAATTATTTAAATCAAGTTTGTGAGCTTGACCAGTCCTCGAACAAAATAGCAAAACTTCGCTAGTCAGTTCGCTGTCGTACTCTGATGACGATAATGGAAGGTCGAAACGAGTCAGTCTGTTTGACTGACTGGAGTTTTCCTATGTTATTCGAAGACTGGTTAAATAGAATAGGATTGTTGTTTACTTCAAGCTCGCAAACTTGATTTAAAGACATGTTACCACCATCCGAGCAATCAATGATTGTTTATATGTATAAATTGTGCTCGTGTTGCATTCTTCCAATATTTTAGATTTTTAGGAAAGAACCACATTAGCAATTAAATTTCTATTAGACGAGTTTATTTATATACTCAGAAATAAAACCATGCCTTCCCATTCTATCATTAACTTCAAGTTTATAATTGGCAACGTCTCAAATAAATAAATATACATTAATTTTGTAGGATAAAATCTGTGTATTTTCTACTATATCTCAAAGAAATAATGAAATCTATTTGGCTGGAAAATGCTAAGCGTCTAATTCATTTATTGTTGTACTTCCTGTTTTATGAGTTTTTACCAAACCCTAAAACCCCTGGCGAGGCTGTATGAGAGAGTTGCCATTCATCCGGTCATATTCACTATTTCATAAATTAATAGTTTTTACTTGCCGTATAACCTATCCGTACAATGTCTTTTTATTTTGAGATAAACGCCATAATTGTTAAACATTTAATTATAATCAGATTTATTCATGAGAATTATGGTTACTTCATTATCAATATTTGCTACTAATGAGGTCGCTATATCTAATTAAAAATTCATCTTATCCTTACACCAATGTTATTAATTCTGTTTAATGGTCTCTTCCAGCGTTTCATTTTGTAAAGGACTTTACTGCTGTAAATGTCTTACTTAGTCAAAAGGCAAGTAATTTTTATTGATAAAACGGTTTACTGACACCGAGTAAAGAATTTTTTTCTGATTTGAGCCGTTTATCGTTTCTTTCTTTAACTTCAGTCTAATAATCCAGAAATTATATAATTTCTTATGTGACTGATTCTAAATCTTATCAATTCATTATATACAATTCTACTGCAACAAATAACACATCATGGATAGGGCAGCAGATTGCCAAGCAGAACTAGATTAGTACGGACGACTCATAATTAAACAAATTTAACATAACAATCATTAACGTCATACACAGAAATACAAAAGGCATTAGTAACTATTGTTTCATTACCATATGACCAATAATTTTTTTAAATTTAAAAGTGATATATATATATATATATATATATAATAGAAGTTTTTTAAATAAATTATGTCCATAGACTGAAACATAAGTAACAGTCATGATTAGAGAACTGTTTTAATGTGGTAATTCTGTTTTTCAGCTAATAAGAATGTCCGAATTTAAAAATATAAAAATTGGGCTATTTTAATGGACATTATTTTGTGATTATTTTTCAAAGTTTAGAATAAATAATACATCGCGCGACAGGATAATCACAAAATTAATAATTTTTAAACGAAGCCATGTTAAAGGGCGTTGAAGTGAATGATTCATTTTAAACATATATAATTGCCTAAGTAACACACACAAGCTAGACACCGTAGACCTCTACATAACACTTTTTAGGGCAAACCAAATATAAGGCAAGAAATAATTGACAATACAGTTTCCCTTTATTATAATCAAGGTTGCGATCTTGATATAAGCACCTGACCCATTAATTACTTACATATATCAGTATAAACTAAGAATTGTATGGTGTAGAAAAGGCAATTAATCCAGTAGACCGGTTTCGTCCTTATTGGGAACTCATCATGTACTGGCCAGAATTTGTCGCGGACAGGGCTCGAACCTTGGCACATCTGCTTTGGAATCTGGTGCCTTTTCTACACTATACAATTCTTAGTTTATACTAACATATGTAAGTAATTAATGAGTCAGGTGCTTATATCAAGACCGCAACCTTGATTTTAATTATTGTTATCACCGCCCGCGCAACCAATAGTCGTTTAATTACAGTTTTCCTGTTATTTTAACTGTATTGCTTCATAAACAAGGCCAAATTTCGTGGTGAACAATGCTCAACCGAGAAAAGGAAGTTAAGATGAGGATTCTGTTAGACACCTTTAACAAAGTCGCCACTGAGCACGATTTGATGCCATATCGCGCAATTTCCTAACAAGAAATATGATGCGCACGTGGACTCCATCCTGGCAGACGAATAGGTCTTAAACTACCAAATTTGGTTGTAGTCATCTTTACCAGATTCAACCATGTCAAACTCAACTCACCTTGTTTCTAACACCAATCTGTCGCTGGGCGAGAGAACAGTGCTCTACTGGGCGTTCGAATGGAGGGCATCTGCAAAACAGGACTGAGTCAACGCAGTTGACTGAGCCTTATTTGTCTTTCTAACGTGGAGCATTTGTTGGACGCTCCAGCAGTACTTCTACGGATGTCAGTGTTGCTAAATATTTGTTGGTAACCAATATGGGTTATGCTTTTCAACAACAGCGGTCAAATGCCTGTATGCGTCTCCAAAATTCGACTCTAAATGACCACATTGCAATTGTTTTGAACAAAACTGCATGTACAAATGCTTTGTACATATGATCTTTAAGACAGAGTGAAATAATCGCGTTTCGCTACGAATGGCGAAGTTGGCGAATGTTGCTCTAACTTTCTCGGTTCTCAAATTTACCTGTTCACTCACGTTGCTTGACTCAATCATACAGCCGAAAAGTAATAAAATTTCGTATGTACAATAAAGATCGATTAATCTACTACACCTGCATCTTCGACACCTGCACCCTGAACGCCTGGAAGAGTATGGATCGTCATCACATGTATTAAAACATGGCGAATTTGGACATACTTGACAGTTGATTCTGCTAGTAGTTAATTTGTGAGATAATTCATTGGTTGTGTAGACTGCATGTACAATATTTTCAATTTTATTAGGTGTACGACTTCTGGACAGAATATGCAGTATACCAATGTGAACCAATGAGTAAAATGCACTCTTGAAGTCTAGAAAGGCGGCTACTTTGGGACGGCGATATACATTTCGCTGTTCAAGTACTTCCATTAAGATAAAAATACTAGCTACACAAACTAGTCGTGGCTGGAATCCGGTTTGGTCTTTTTTAGTCTACGATTTATACAAAGCACTGAGACGGCGTAGGATAAATGAAACAAGCAACCCAGATAAGACTTCAGTCAAGCCTAGACCGCAATGGTTATCGTAAGAATTAAGATTGTTTTCTTTGACGATAGAAATGATGATCGAGTAGCAATCGGGACAATATTCTCATTTTGTCTAGTACGAAACTGATTAGTAAGTGCCCTACAACTTATTTTGTAACTATCCCAAAATAAGATCGGAATCAGTTTACTGGGGCGGCGGGCTTTTTGATACTTGAAAGATACAACTGCATTTCGTATTTCGTACTGTGACAGTTGTTCGATATTAACGTTCTTCATTGGAGATACAGGCAGAATTTCGTGAATCGGAGCTAATAAAGGTGTCAAATAAATTGATCTTAGAGGTGTTCAGCCCACCTATCACGAAGGCGCCTACAATGTCACGCAAATCATTATCTGAATTGTGAATATTGAACCCTACCCTTATCCACATTAAGGTCGAATTTTCACCATCCAGAACGGTAATTGTCGATTTTAGAAACGCTTTATATTTTTGTTCAAAAGACGACTATCAGTTTTTGTTTAGATGATTTTGAGGCTTATTCTCATTTAACTTCCTGGAAAATGCTATTGCAAATCTACATCGGATAAGTGTATGTTCTGAGTCGATATACGTGTAACAAAAAACCAACGGCACTCCAGGATACAACTAGACCATTTATACCTAATTGCTACATGATATATTTGAGTTCACATTCATTCGGGGACGGAATCTCCACGAGGCGCAAAGCTCTACACTAAACCTGGAGTTTGTTCCACTGAAGTACAAACTATGTTCCAATCATCTATCTAGAAGTTGTTCACCGTTATCGTTGCGCATTTAGTTAAATGTTTATCTGTCTCCTAGATGAAATTCTGAGTCGCTCAAACGCTCAAATTGCGAAGTTGTGTCACCAATAACGAGGATTATCTGAACATTATCCTCCATTTAATACAGAACGATGGTCAGAGTTGAAAGCATCCTTGCTGTCGTGTTTACTGTAATTGGTGGGAACATATGCAAATAGGACGAACATGTAACGCTGATTAAGGTTTCTGGTATTAATTTTCCTAAACTTTAAGGGTGTCTAACAAATTCAGCTGTTTGCAGGAATTCAGCCAGTTAAACAAGTTTCAGCTGGTGAGTTAGGGACAATACAGACTCCATGTTGTCCGGCTTGTAAATATTCAATGGTACAAGAGATTCGAAGCCAATATCGCGAAGATAAGCATCACTCACTTAGTTCTGTAATGTTCATAGGATCCTGGATTCTGATTTCAGATACGCAACATATATCGATTTCTATTATTTTCAACCTAATCTAGGTTTAATAAACTGTAACTTGCTTGAATTTTTTGGCAAGCTGACAATTGGCTTCGTAATTTCATCAACATTCACTATATAAATGGCGACAGTGTTGCACTGAACAGAGGAAAATTAATGAAAATAAACAGAATTCACAAAAATTTCAGAACAAGTAGTAAAAGAACGGCATCAGAGTCACGGGACCAGCGTGAAACAATCAATTAATTTAAAAAAAAACAAGATGTGCACCTTAAAATATGAAGTAATTAAGATTTTACCGACCTACGAGTGCTATCAGTTGTCCTGCAACCGCCAATTATGATGTCAGATCGAACGATGGCACCAATACGCAAGCCCAAATTACTTTTATAGAATATATCAAAATAATTGGTAATACACAAACGCACGTTTATCTGTTGAGACGTCAGTAATTTTAAATATTTATATTTAAAAATAAAAACAAGTGAAGCTGTGTAAACGAAAATTTTTCACTGGTCCGATTAATTGTCTATATTTGGTAGGAGGGGACCGTTGCAGAAGACCCTTGCAAATGGTATTCCAAGTTCGCGCAAATAAAACCGCTTTCTATTCACAAATGAAGTTTTCTGAAATTTCAACGCATGCCGATAGGACAAAAATCTGCTGAAACTGAAATCAATTAGTGAATAGATAGCCGAACTCAGTACACACATACGAGTCAACCCATCGACGAGAATGTTTATTCGAGGGACGACAGGACCATGTCTTGCCCCACTGGCCAATCGGGGTAAATGCTAAAGATCGTATTAAGGAGATAATATCCAAGAAGAAGACTATTTGGCATGCATCCCAAATGACCAATTTACTCACAGTTTTCACAATCTACGCCGTTAAACTGTAACACGTACAACTGAAAAATGTTAAAACGATTAAAACGGAATACAATGAAGTTTCATCTTCAACTATTAGAATTTGAACATATCACAAAAACTATAAGATATCTTATCGCTTGGACAAGAATTTTGTATATTTTCGAACGAGAAGAACAAGACAACAGAGATAGGAAAAAAAAATCCGCACTGAAGTCTATACGAATTTCACAAGATGAATGTTGCTCCCTATTTAAAACAGAACAGCGGGTTTTTGAGTAGCTACGGTTTCTTTTCATGGATAGAAGATTTTCACCATCAGTTTCGCAAAGATCCGATTGATCCCCATTTCCAAGTACGCATCGAGCTTGTCTTCTTATTGGCTGGGTGCCAATTCATCCCTTTCTCCAAAGGCTTCAACATCGTTTATACTGATCACTGGAAATGAGGTACGATCTACTCTCATGTACTGCTCTTGTGAATACCAATGATTAAATTAATCAGCTGAGTAATATTCTTGATGATGAACAGAAATTCAAAATATGTCAGGTTAATAAAAACAGATCGGATACTACCGAGGATTCGAATGAAATCGATTACATCATACATCGTCTCAAACAAGCAAAACCAATCGAGCTAAACGGATTCCTACAACTAGTAGAAATGGAAATGTCAAAAAATTGTGTTCGCGATACTTTTGACATTTTAAGTATAGGAAATTTGTACACAATGTCAAGAATAATAAAACGGTTTGGTGCAATATAAGAAATCTTTTTACAAGAACCGCTGTTGACTAAAACATTGATTTCCTCTTTACATTTATCGATAGCAACCATTCCTCATTCTCCATACCAACAAGTCATCTAAAAATTCACCTCAATATGTGCACAAAAATATGTTCAATTCGCTTTTACTGTGTAGTCCGTTAGGAAGTCTACTAGCTGATCTCTACATGTTATATCTTTAACCATCAAAATTACAGCCACTTATTAAATAAATTGGCATACACACCTGAGGCATTTTGTCGTAACAAATGGAATGCTTGCAACTTTAAACTATGTGTACCATCACATTTAGTCTACTTGCGAGCATAAAAACCATCAGTCTAAAACAATATCATGACTTAAACCGTCATTGATTACGCGTGTTGTGGTAACAATTATTTCAATCAAGTTTGCGAGTTTGAAGTAAACACCAATCCCGTTGTATTTAACCAGTCGTCGAACAGCATACAGTAGTTTTGCTATATTGATCGACAACCGGTTAAACACAATGGGATTGTTGTTTACTTCAAGCTCGCAATCTCGATTTCAAGAATATCTGGACTTGTCGTATTGCTATTGAGACAGGAAAATGACAGTCTAATAAAGAAAGCATATCAAAAGCAGGCATGGAAATTAATAAATAAATTGCTACCAATTTATCATATATAATAAATAAAAATTTCAAGAGTAACTCAATATCATGAACTGGCATTGTGAAGAAAAACTTTACTGGATAACGGGTACCACAAAAAAATTTTTGAAGCCAACATGAAGTATAAACAACGACAAAAAAGCAATAAATTCTTGCCCAACTAAATGACGATATAGGCCGATATACCTTTAAAAAAGGACGCACGATCAGAAATGCTTACTCGAAGCATTAAAAACGAAGAAATTTCTCGGGTGCCAAATACAAAATTGATTTTTGTTTATACTAAAAAACATCTGATAAACTTAAATTAAAAGGATAACTTGTCTGTAATCGATACATCCAACTCTGTTTATTTATACAAATGCCATAGTACATCAGTGTGTTATGTAGGTCGAACTAGCCAATTTATAAAGAAGCGAATTTAAAAAAATTATACTACGTTCAGCTGGCCTAGGAGAGGAAGTTTTCGCAGTAGCTGAACACATTGATTAAGTTAATAAAATAGGTAACAGTACCAAATTGTACATACATCTAAAAGTATCAATTAATTACTGTGTAATCTAGAAAAGTAAATTAATCCGGCAGACTGGTTTCATCCTAATTGCGAATTCATCACCTACTCTCCAGATTTTGCCGCGGACAGGGTTCTAACCTGGGCACGTCTGCTTTGGAATCTGTTCTCTAGCCACTTAACCACCATGCCTCTTTGTTGATAATAGTCCCAATCGAAATTAGGCGGATTTTTAAGTGATCTTCAAAGCAAAAAATGCGTAGCTTAGGCTATCGTATAAAGCATTATTCGTATTTAGTTAAATAAACAAAAGATGGTCATAGCTGATTCAAATATAGGCTTGTTATTGAATGTGTGCGTTTTTGCGTGTCACAACATGTACATTCCTAGTTTTATAATGTGTGTTTAATCCGAATTTACCACCTATACCTTCCAAAAGTTGACCAGATATTCGAGTCGATTTGAGTTATGTGGAAACAAAGATGGTTATTTTTAACTGAATTGTTCGTACCTGTTTTATGATTAATTTATACTTATATGTATGATTTATTTCTTGGCCAAAATTAAGAAAGTAGGAAAGCTTGAGAACCGGTAATAACAGTAGACTAAGTATTCTCTACATCAATTTTTAAAATGTGGCTAGTATTAATTGAAAGTCCGTTAACTCGATTAAATTGTTTTTTATCATTACAAATGTGGTATTTTATTTAAACATTTTTAATCATATTTTTTGCTAAATGAAAATCGACCAATGTACTTTGCACCAATTCAAATCAATTAAAATATGAGTTTGAAGTGTCTTCAAATAAAATCAATAACACAATCCAGAAAATATTTTGTGGGAAATACTGAACCACAAAACTTCTATTTTAAGTTAATTAAGATATATTTTGAATTTATTTCGTATGGATCGTATACCTTTTATAATTTACAAAAGCTGAAATCGCGTCTTAATAAACAGCATGAAAATACCAATGCAGATCTGTTTTGATAATAGAGTAAAAGTGAGTTAAATTTGTACTTGTTAAGCAAGATGACGCACGTTGAAGCAAGAATTTTTATTGAGTGTGCCGCATCCGTAAATAGTTTTTAAATCGGATAGCTAAAACACGATGCGTTACGGCATCAAATATTACTAGTCTTCTTGACAACGTTGTAAAATTGGCATATAGCGAAAAGGCCATTATCATACAGGTTTGCCTACCATCATATATAAGTATGCTGGATATATCGGTTACAAAACTTCTATCTGATGCCTTAAACAAACGGCACAATATTTAATATTTGGCAGGAAAAATAAATTACCGAGTTTACTCTTCGACAAAATAATTTTATTAGATACAAAATTAAATCATACCATTTTAACAGGGATTATTGTGCAGAAAGGAAGATGCAAATGTGATATATGCAATAATTTACGGAATATTTGATCTGAAATCTGAATTATGGATGTGAAATATTTTTACTTCATAAAATAAGTAATTAATATTATGTGAGTAAAGAAATATAGTATAAATGGTTTCATCAAACCACATTAACTTAATAGCTAAAAGAAATGCACATGATATTCATGATTAAACGTATCTAAGCATGGAAAACAAATAATTTACTAAATTATGGCGAAGCACCATGGATCAGTAGTGGGTGCATTAACTTTTACTTATTTTTTAATAGTCAATTGACGTTAGTATATACACAGGGTTGATAAAAATCAAAAGAATAACAGCTCTTAATATGCTTAATTACGAAAATGTAACGGGTTAAATATTTTCATTGTTCTGTTGCAAAATTATGGCTATTTAGTACGAATTATGCACTAAACTGTGTTACTAAGTGTTGCGCACTCTATAGACACACTCATATATTTTTTCATTGAAAATGTAAAGAATAGATTTTTTCGAGCTAAAAAACGTTAAGTATGTGATTGACAGGCATCATAATGCAGATGTTCTCTGTATATTTGTCCTCCTTCTTCGCAGGCCAGATTGAGATACAAATATATAGGTAAAGCGGCCAAAAATTAAATTTTATATTCGTTCTTGTTAAAAGTGAAATAGAGTATCTACAGAGAATTATAAAATTTAATCTATTTACATCTACCAAAATTGCATGAATTTTAAATCAGCTTTATGAGATGCACGCGTAAGCAAAATAGTAATGCATTTCTTGTTAATTTCGAAACTTGAACGTTTAACATTATAATCAGCGTACTTATATTTGCTGTGATATTTATGGATAAAAGTCAACACGTTAAACATGGAAAACTATAATTTGATTTCGCAGACCGCTTTTTGCTGAATTTATAATTTAATAACACCCTTGAAGGACGCAAAACACACGGTAGTAATTTTTAATTTCGTCGAGAATTAAAAAAGACATGTTGAACGACAGGGAATACATTAGTTACCTTTTCATTGTGGTGCGACGCAAAGTGTTTGCATAATCTGTCTATCTGATTATTCCAGATATTTTTCCAATCTGACAATCAATATGTCGTGTAAAATTTAGTTTAAACTGTCCTATCTATACTTATTGTTAGATCTCTTAAGAATAACTGTTTTTTTCACAAGGTAAGTGTATTTCAAATTGGTTTGGGTATGTGTCTGCATGTGTACACTCATCGAATTGGAATTACAGTGATTTAATAACAAATACTGACGAATCACTAGATAAGCGTACGTCATGCCTGTGTGTATATGTTTTCGTTTGTTTTGGATTGAGGAGTAATCAATTACTGCACTTGTACACTCATCCCAGTGAAATTACAGCGATTTAGCAACATCTGACGATTCATTAGAAAAAAGACTTCAGAAAGAGGAAGTCAAAACATCTGTAATAATCAGGTATTCGTCAAGAATTGGCAAAATTTATTATGTAGAACATCCAACTGGATATGCTGAAAATTTATTAATGTTCGAAGTATACATCATTCAACCTGCTACGTGCTAAAAATTACTTTATAAGTAATTGTTCCTTGGTTGTTTTATAGGGAATGACACTAAAATTAAAGTTTCGCTGTCAGATTTGCATTAAGTGCTTACAATATTAGGTTTTACCAGTTTTTAATGCAATTGTATTGATAAGGATATATTTTTATTGATTTATACTATTGAATAAGTGTGATTCATTAATACAAGGTAATAAAGTCTAGTTTAATATCTTCATATTACTTTGTCAGAAGTAAGATACTTATACTACCTTGAAATAATAATAAGGATAACAATACTAATAATTATTAATATAATTTAACTTTAGTACATGAAAAATGCTTTTGACAACGAGGTATGAGGATGTCAAACTGGAGCCACCCTGCCACTGAGTGGTTAGAGCAACATATTTTGGAGAAAACACGCAGAGGTTCGAGACCTGTTCGCGGCAAATTCTGGATGGTACGTGAAAAGTTCCCAAAATGGACAAAACCATTCTACTGGAAGAATTGTCATTTTTTCGTTATACAATGCATAATTGATACTAAAAAATGTATGCATATAGTGGAACTAGTATTTATACCAAGATCGTAACCTTAATTTAAATAACTGTTATCACCTCCTATGCAACCAATGGTCATTTAGCTGAACACATAAGGACTTGACTTATTGATTGTAGAATTGTTTAGTGAACGTGTTTTCCATAGAAAAAGGCTTCTGAAACCAAATTCAAAATATTCCGATTCAAATTGAAGAGAGTGGATGCAAACACCTTCTTGGGTACAAAAAGGATCAGCTAATTAATCTACTTCCTGTCGCGCAACAAAAAAGAACTGAACACAGTGTTCATTCAAATGAAACTCCGAATCATGCGGATTTACAAATGTTCATCAAAGGAAAAGAACGAAAATTAATTGCGCAATGCGTAGGTTGTTGTGAGCAACATTCATAATTCTCATCTAAATAAACAAAAGAATTTTGTACATGATTTGAATAAAAACCGATTACTTGTTAGTGTGCGTACTTGGGCGTACCTCAACATGTATGTTGACTGTTTCCTATTTCTTGATCCAACTTAATAACTTTTCTATTATAAATAACCTACTATAAAAGGTAGCGGATATTGAAGACAATTTGAGTTCTGGCGAAGAGAAAATGGACTTTTCTAACTGTTTTTTATACCTGCTCAATTCAAATTGCAAATATTTAGGATAATTGTGGGGAGCGTCTATCTATCTATTTTATTTAATGCTTAAGGCGATGAACGAAAGAATTTTGACTTTCGTGCCAGTTTCTGGTTAAACGTTTCGTATGTACTGAAATAAAATATTATCCAAAAAACTTAAGTTGTCTCAAGTCTGTTTTTGAAAGACATACGTTTGTCGTTTTATTGCGAATGTTATTGCCAGTTCACATAATTTCGTTGGCGTCAATAAACCTTAGTACTTTTCGCTTAATGGCTTAACCATGGTTTAGTACGGCATTTGCAGAATTTATATAACCATAGCCTGGAAGAAAACATAACCGTGAGACTAGAGTTTCGTCCATATTGCGAAAAATCCCAAGAATTGTACATTTGTTGCAGCTGGACAATCACCCCTAAAACTGGCCATAAATTCTTGCATGGATACACATGCACGCATCAAACAGTTAAAGAGGAAAGTTCTGTTTTGTTCTGAACTTGAACGGCGTGCAACAATAACCAACATCCAACATAGTGTGATTACGCGTACAAAGAGCTCAGTGGGGTCGAATATCACATTTTCATCCCGAATCAGACACTTAGTAAGTTAGCAAGCTTATATCGAAAATGCAAAAATCACTTCTAAGTAGAACAAGAGATCCGATTACAGATTTTCGAAGGGTTTATTTCGTGATTTTATGTCCGTCCATTGTTAGAGGGCAGGTTATAGTTTTAATTCGGTTATTCGAATTAAGGTTCGTTTAACACGTACAAATCTTCGCTTTTGTAGGCCGATCATCATTATAGTAACAAACATTTCAAAAAGATGATATACTGAAGTCTCACTAACACATAACCACGAAACTTTCTCTAGAGCGATCATTGTCTGAACAAGCCAACTGTATGTAGAGTTATTTTAATAAGACTAATATTTTAAAGAATTATAGTCTGAAAGATAATGAATTCATCCATATTAGGCAACTCGTCAAAAGATCCAAGAAATGTCGATATGGATTGGATCAAATACACATCTGGAAGGAATCAACTATTTATTGAAAAAACAGGAATTTAACACGAAAAAATGCCATTGAACAATTCCTGAGCAGTAACCATATTTTCATATACGTTATACTAGTGTAGACAGAGTTTGGTGCTGCAAGCGTACACGGAAAAAGTGAAGTTCTGACCCAAAATTGTAAAATACTCTAAATAATTAGTTACTTTTATTTTGGTGGCCTAGTGGTGCTGTCAAAGTGTCACTAGGTGGACTACGCTGGCAGTCTTGGTTAAAATTGTGGTGAACTGTTTCGGCCGTCACTGGAGACCGCACCTTACCGTTTATTTGGTGATTTCTGTGCCTTTACGTCTCATTAGGCTGCACCGGAGGCGCGAAAGTGCAGTTGGAGTTCCTCAGATCAGGTAAGAGTATGAAGAAAGATAAAACTAGCATTCTCAATCCCTCACTAGGAACGGGCGGTCTTGTGTTCGAATGTAGTCCAAACGTAACGATGAAGCAACAGTGTGTTATGCAAGTGTAATACCGAATAGTAAAAGTTAAAAGGAATTAATGCCCTCACTGACTTTTATAACTTGCTCAGTTTGATCATCCAGTTTAACGTATAAACAAATGCAAAAATTGCAGTAATCTAGCCATCCCAACCACGATTAATATTCAACTCAATCTTGAGTGACGAATTTACAAATAATAGGCAAAAAATTTAGCTAGGCTTTAATCTAATATCTTAGTAAAAATGGAAAACAATGCCAAATCAAGCAGATTCAGCAATGTATCACTCAGCGAAAAATCAAGAATATTAACAAAAAAACACGAAAGCTAAAATGAAGACTTTTATTTCATATATAATGGTATACAAATATAGAATTGAATAATGAAAACAATCGTGTATGTTTAATTTACTATGTTAGCTAAAACTGATCTATTATTTATATTTCGTTGTTTCGAACAAGTTTGTTGTGCTACTTAAAAAATAAAGTAGGACTAATATAAAATGAAAAAAATCTATTTTATGACCAACAGGAAAGACACTCGTAATGAAGTGTTAAAAAAATTTTTTAAGGATAATACAGATTCAAACAGTAATATGAAATTACAGATCTTCAAGCCAGTTAAAAAAATTAAAATAATGAAAAAGATCGAATAGCATTTTTCATGTTTTAAGATAGTCAACATAAATTGAATAGGATAAAACTATATGAAGAACAGTATTGAAGTAGGATTTTAAGATTTTTCAAAAGCTGAGCTGATGCTTATAGGGGTAGGACCCTAATTGAATTGCAATTAAATATAAGCTGTGTGAAATATAATTCGTTTTACAGACAGTACCTATGAATAAGATTTACTTCTAAAAACATTTCACAATAAAGCCTTCGAATCAATACACATAAAAACTTAAACAAAAGGAATATCATGAACAGGGTCCTTTAAACCGACAAAAGAAAGTGGTAGCAAATTATCACTAAATTTAATGGCAATAAGCAGAAGATGCTGAAAAAATATTTCTTGTCAAGCTTACACTGATACCGTCACACATAGTTAAAATTTGGAACGCTTGTCTACAAAGGCATACATCTTTCACCCACTGTCTGTTAAATGACAAGAGGAGTATTTTTCACGGAAGACCTCAGACATCTATAAAAGAATGCAACAGACTGCACTCACATTAAACTTAGCTATGCAAAATTACAATAATAAAAGAAGAAAAATCCATACATGTACAAAAATAAAATTTGTATGCTAAGCATCAAGCAATATTCAGAAAGTTGGCGTGTTGTAAAACCTAGCATATAAATACTGAGAGAATTATCGACAAGTCTGCGTGTACCAAACCGATAAAAATTTGCACTTTGTGCAAAAGGAGACTTTTTGCAATGCCAAAGCTTTATTGATTCATTCGATTGCTAATAAGCATAGCATCGTACATTGAAACTCTCGCAACAAAATCGTGAATAGTTTGCATCTAATGGTTGAATACACGGACAGGTGAAGGCCAGCAAAATCATCAGTAGGTCTACACAGCACCGTTAGTCTAGTGAGAGAAAGTGTGATATTAACATATAAAAAGTCTGGTCTGCGTTGTACCAAATGTATTGTAAAAGTGGCTTACCAAACCGGAATAATCCAAAAGCTGTTGAATGTTACACCAACAGGATTTCGGCTTCGAAACGATACTCTATCAGTTCAGGGAAAACCCTCGCTATTAGCGAATAATGACTAAACCAGACTACAATATCAAATATCTGTCAAACTTGGGTTCATGTAATTGTAATTAGTATGAACATGGTAAGTTAATCATTCTGCAGATAACATGAACACTGAGGAAGTCTATCGTTACTGCTCTTCCCTAAACAACAAGGTTACGAATGAAGTGATTGTACACAAACAAGAAAGAAAAACGACTATATTAATCAGACGAAAGACAAGGCAATGCATCAGTAAATAAGAGGTGCGCGTAAATGTCGCATTACTATTAGGTTGGTAGTTACGCTTGTGCTGTAAAAATCACGAGTTTGTCCATTTCCAATAGGGATGGATGATTTCTATTTACATTTATCCTTAACTTAGATTATCTGCTACACAGCTCTGACTAGCAGAATTTCAACAAAAATTTGACTTTGAGCAGCCAGTTTCTAAAGTTGTTTTCTGCCGTCGAAACTTGTTCATTGGCTTTGGTTCTATTTTCTTCGCTCAGTCAATATCCAAAAAACATTAAGTATTCATCGGGAATAACAAGTACGCCATCCTGACTATATAGACTGGAATAGCGGCCGAGATTTGAACCAGGGGTTCAGTCTTGCCATTCATCCACAAAACCAGAGAAGTCACACATTTCATGCAATTCTGAGTTTCACACCATCATATGTTTATACATATATATATATAAAATTGGTATAAACTACACCTTCAATACGATGACAAATTTTATTTATGACATAGACCAAGGTTTGTTCTTATTTGGCATTCGCCATTCAACGCCAGATTTGCTGCGGCCGGGATTTGAATCAGTGGGATATAGTTTTCAGTCTTGCCACTCATCCACTACACTAAGGGAGCCAAACATCTAATGCATTTCCCAGGCTCATCCCAACATATGCTTATATATATATATATATATATATATATATATATATATATATATATATATATATGTGTGTGTGTGTGTGTCTTTGCGATCGTATTAATTTTTTTCAGTTTCTAAATTAAAAGCAATTCATAATTGATGAAAATCAAAGAATCATCTAACAGGTTAATTTGGAAACATATAACACTATTCGATCAAGATTTTATCTCGTGATGTATATCGAAAAACGAACATCGTCCTAACCCATTGAGTGTGAAGATTTGCTGCACATGCACGTTTGAATTAAGCAGGTTGCATGTAGCAACAATTAGGTCTATGCAGGGTGAGATTTTAAGCAATTTTTAATCAATTGAAATTCGTCACGTACTCCTTATACGTTATGAATTAACCTGCCAATAGGTGCTTTACGCTTTATGCATAAAACTTCAAATAAACTTGACACCAGTGTCGCGCTATCGAATGGTTTGCTAATCCTGTGACATACTAACACAAGGAGATGCAAATTTTTTGAATTTCTAATGTCAACAGATCTAATAGGTTTATATCTCTAAGTATATCATTTCTTCATATATATTTTTTTTGAGAAAAAATTCTTAATTTAAACAGGAAACAATTTTTGGCGTAAAATATCCCCATTCGTTAATCCTTTTTATAACAAAATGAATATTCTAAATTAAAAAGAAAATAACAATTTAAAGCAATAAATTTGAAACATATATTGCAAAAATGTTCCCAAGATAACCAAGAACCAACTATCCAACGAATACGTAACCCGTAAAAATAATAGCAATAACGGCACAACTATGAGAATAATAAATAAATAAATAAATTTTGTATAATGCACATACTCATAGCTCAAATAAAATACTGCAAATATTACGGCTTCGTATTAACAATGCTATTGGTAAGAAGATAAACCAACAAGACGTCCGTACGCTATCAAGAAATTTAGAAATCGGCAGAGAACTTCATACTTATGTTACAGATAGGAGCACCGTAGTTGGAACATCCTCGACAGCAGAGAAATTATTTCGAAAACTTTGGAACGGTATGTTAAAGTAAGAATTTCGGAATTAGATTGAAAAATAAAAGTACGTAAACAAAATTTGTTCTATAGTCAATATCTTTCCACCCCTCTCCCGTTCCTCACTCCATATTCAACGCGTATATGGCATTAAATCAAGTAGAAAATTTCAATGATTATTTAGTAAGTCAAAATATATCACATGGATATGACAATTTGTAGCAACCTAAATACACACCACTAGGATCGACTTGTCTATCACAAATGTAAAAAGGTTTCACGATACAATTTTAATGTGTTATACACGTAAATTTATCATAATGACAAACGTAATTAAAACAAATTAGCAGGTTTTACTCGGAAATGAGTTATAGTCCTTCAGATGTTTTTCTTTTGACGACCACATTATATATACTTTACAGTGCATAAGGTATAAAATGTAATTGATCAGTTAGATCGTTCTCGTTTTCATTAGGCAATCATCAGTAGATAGCAGATTTTCCAATTACGCTTTCATAGCCAGGAATTGTCAATCCATCAATTCTAAGTAAGCCATGATAACATTACTGAAAACAAATATATCAATAATGTAGAAATCAAAAAAGCCAAAAACAGTATATAATTTCGTATAAGAACAAGCTACTTCAAGGTGGCATGAGATTCAGCATAAGGCCTACACCTCCATTTTAGAATAGTTGATAGACAGTTAAAAACGGAATAATAGGAATGCAAAAGGCCGGAGATAAGCAACATCGATTAGAGTTCAGTCATTAGGTGGAAAATATTTAATCCCATCTAAGTGGAATGTTTGTGTGTGTTGACAAGACGGTCATTTGGAGTAGATGGCTAAATTCGATATGCTTGTAATTCATTTTGATAAAGATACGTCATTGCAGAGTCCTGGACAAAATCAATGTTGCGGAAACATTCACATACACATTTTGGGCTAAACTGCGACTGGATATAGTATTCACAATTTGGCGCGTTTTAAGACTCAAATAAAATAAATTTTCAAGTACAGGAAAGATAAAACACGTCCTTAGTTTGTTTACGAAGTATTACAGGTCGAGATTATAAAAAGAATTATTAGTGAATTCCCAAATGAGTATTGAAAATGTGCTATAGTCCAGATAACATAAACGTTAACGGTGTCATGAATTTGAAATAAAGAAAAACAAGTAAAAAACGGATAATGACCATTCAATAAGAAAATATAATTTCGTACTCACTCAGAATCGGGAATATCAGGTAAACTCATTTTTAGACGTTAAAACCGGCGAAATATGGAAACGCCTGCAAATCTGTTAAGCAGGCAATAACTCGTTTTGCTCAACAAAAACACCATCAAAAGCCAAATATTTGCCATTTTTCGGAGAAAAACAGACAAGAACGACACTACATCAAAAACCCCTGTAGCGACGTACTGACCTGCGTCAAACTTAACGTGCACAAATAATTTAATGGAAAATACGCTTAGTTCCGCCGCAGAGTAGATAGAGTCCTGGACAACCATTGCCGCGGTTGAGTACCAAAGTCAGCACCACCGGCCATCATAGATGCTCTTGCGTTAGAAAAAGCGCTGTGTCTCGTTACTGAAAGTGATTCATTAAGGAGACTTAGTTTGCCAATTCCGCCAGCATCACGTCTTAAAGAGATATTGGACATGAACTGAGCAGGTGAACGCAATCGGTCAGTTGTCTGGTCCGTAACTACTGTACCAATAGATGAACCGCCAGCAGCAAACACGGAGTCCATGACTGGCCGCCGGCAGCCACTAGAGGATCTGTTCAACGAGAGACTTTTAAGAGTATTTAATGAGGCAATACCGCCATTAACTTCAGTTGAGCTAGCCAGACAGTTTTGCGGTGTATCACTATATTCAGCCTCATTTCGTGAGAGCAGGATGCACTGCATTTCTGCACTCTGCTGCTGAAGACGACAACTTGATTCGGCAGCCATCAATTTGGAGCTAGCTAGTTCAAATTCAAGAGCGTTTATCTGACAAATTGTGTTCAATTAATAAAAAATAAATAAAACCAACCGTCAAAAGTAAATATACTTAAATATTGAGTTAATGATTTTAAATATGTTGTCAAGATTACCCTTAATTTGTTAACACAACTTGAGCACGACCATAATTGATTTGGACTTTCGGCAGACAAACTTGTCAACGCTTTGGTAGGGGAAGTGTTGACGTCTAACCTGTTCGTTCCTCTTAATAATCTTCGTTTATATAACATGTTTATAATCAGACAGACAGTTATACATCAATATTTAAGAGGTAATGCTTGACGTCCACATAACTTCGAAATGTATAGTTACGTAAGGAATGTAAAAGAATACTAAATCACCATTTACTAATGCGAGATGGATGATTTATATCAGTTTCTCTTCTATTAGATGATAGCTGTCATGAGCACAAAACTTCCAGGTGTAATCAGTCTCAAGAATTTGGCAGACTATCTTCGACTCCGTCACTACCAGTTTAAAATTATAGGTTTTTTGCAGAGTAAAGGCGAAGCTGCATCCCGGTATTTTCGGCAAGTTTTATGTTATTTTATTTGGTATGACAAACTAGGTTAAGCAGTTGTCAAGCCAGAAACATATATATCTCAAGATCGAAACATAAAAATGAAAGTAGTTTCATGACGTTTCCTATTGAAAGGCGCATATTTTCATGAGACGTGCACAACAAGCTACACATGCATACAAATATTGTTTTAGAAAAAACTGATATAACACCTTGCGTGGCAGACGATTCGAAGCCAATAAAGCAGTACTAGCCATGCATCTCCACTGAACCTAGTTTGCTGTCAGACTCCCACAGATTTTTACCAATTTAAGCGTATCTTCGTTAGTGAGGACACGATGCGTTGTGATCAAATTGCCGACAACGCGAATAACAGTACCTGGCCAATAAATAGCTGGCCTACCTTTATTGCAGTTCGATGGTGATGGCATATTCATCGTTAAAACGCAAACAATTTATTATCATTATTGGTTTAAAAAAATTACCAAATAAAAAAAATCCCGGTTAAGCTCGCAAACATCATTTAAACAATAGTTTCATTGTTAACTACGTATGCGTTAGGCACAGCACATTAAGTAGTCAGTTATTGCAGAGAAGATAATGGATTATTTCTATAATCAAGGCTGCGATCTTGATATAAAAACCTGGACCATTAAGTACATACATTTGTCAGTATAAACTAATAGTTGTATAGTATACTAAAGGAAACTCACCAAGTAGTCGGCAGGGTGGCTCAGTGGTTAGAGCTCCAGATTCCGAAGCAAACGTGCCCAGGTTCGAGCCCTGTTCACGGAAACTTCTGGCCAGTACGTGATGAGTTCCCAAAGAGGAAGAAACCTGTCTACTGGATGCGGTTCTTAGTTTAAACTGAAAAATGTATGTACTTAAAGGGTCACGTTTTATATCAAGATCGCAGCCTTGATTATATTAATTGTTATCACCACCCGCGCAACAAATGTTCATTTAAAGAAAATGGCTTTATTTGAGCATAGAACGACATGAAAAAATGAAATAATCTTTGTGAAGTTTACAATTATTTAAGGTGCACGACATCATTTCAAGTTAATTTTTTGCATTGTTAGACAGGAAATAGTTGTTTGCAATGCTAGCATAAACCTACTTTAGCACGAAGCCGATCATTATCCACAAAATCGTCCAATGAATCCGTCTGGACATCTTCATCGTCATTGATGACATCGCAACCATTGGACATGGAAACACTGCTCGATTTTTCATCTAATTCAAAATAAAATTTAACGGAAGAACATTGCAATAAATACATGGACACGAAACCGAATCGATGGGTGATTTGCTCAAATTACAGCGTTTGTCTTAGAGAAATGGATGCGCCTACCTGGCTTTGCATCGCAACCAATGCAAAGTTCTGCAAAAAGACAAATTAAAGAGTACTAAATGAGAGGCCACACGATTTCTTGAAGATTACAACCCACTCGTCAAGCACTTTCTAGAATTCGCGCGACTAAGGCTCGTATTCTAAGGACGAAACCGGTCTACTTGATGAATTACATTTGATATCTTATGTAATTCTGTAGTTTATATATATATATATATATATATATATATATATATATATAATCAAATAATTACGTCTTTTTCGAAATGTGTTCTAGATGAGCCACAAATTTGAGCGAAATTCTCTAGCCTTCTCCTCTGAACTATTTTGTCACTGTTGCCGTAGATAGTTTTAACAGGTAGATTCTCTCAGTTATAGAGAGTACGATGGAGATTAGCCAGAAGAATGACAGCATGAATATTGTTCCATTTATATATATATATATATATATATATATATATATATATATATATATATATAGTGGTGATTTCGGCGAGCCGTATTCGTTAGCGCTTTTTAACACAATCGGCGTTCTTTAACCAAGTGCAAAGAGAGTGACACAAAAAACAGCCAGGTAATGGCAGTGATCTCGTTCATTGTTTTATAAACACCTTCTGACGTTCAACAAGTAATGGCCTAAACTACACAAAGCGTAGGTATCGATTTAACAAGACGTCAAATTGGTGCTAGCTATAATTATTCCTCTTCTATGATTCAAAGGCGCTCAAGAGTACCGGGAAAATGGTCTACATGAAGAAATCTGGTTAAGTGGTTAGAAAAATGAACGGGTGATTGTATAATAGCTTGAACAGCTAGCTAAAGGCAGATGAAGCCAAACTAATACATGTTTAAATCTCGGCTTACGCCAAACTGTCCAGTTTCACCAGAGATACTAGAAAGTCTAACACAATGATGTCCAGCAACTTGGTGGCGCTCCGAAAAATATTGGACTTTGGATAAACAATAACGATATTGACCGTTCTCACGACATTTTGCTTTAGATAACACAAGATACACCTTCTATCTTCAACTCGCGACAGTGATTGCGTAGAGATAGTTTTTTAATTTGGGCATCTATAGACAAACCATAACTAAGACGTTCCCTGCTGTAATTAATCGAGTGGTAAACCTTTCTAAAATAAATCTTAATGAGAATCAGCTAGAAATGCTTAACCGTGGTCTGAATACAGCTATCCATATTGAGAAATCACCAAAAAATGAGATAATTACTGAGGCTGTTAAAACAGCACAATTCCTCTCAGACAAAGATAAGGTTATGTTTGAAATAGACGTAGCCGCAGCTGTGCTAACGTGCGAAAATGCAAAATATAAACCAAATTATGCAGTAAAAATTCTCAGAAAAGAACTAATAACAAACAGTGTGATATGCTTGAAAGCAGACAAAGGAGGAGCGACGGTTCTAATGAGTCAATCTGACTACATTGCTAAAATGTATGAACAACTAGACAATATAGAGGTATACACTAAAATTAATAAAGATCCTACGGATAAGCTACAAGGAGAAGTTAAATTATTGATCAAAAACATGATTACTGAAGGAGAATTAGATCAAGCGCATGGTAACGCTCTCATACGAAGAGATACAGTCGCTCCTAGAGTGTACGGTTTAGTAAAGATACATAAACCAGGCAACCCTTTGAGAATTATTGTTAATGTCCAGCACTCTCCAACATATAAAATGTCTAAGTTTCTATGCCATAGAATAAAGAAATATTCGTACTTCTTAGACCATACTTTGATGAATTCATACCATTTGGTTGAGATTGTCGATAAATGTGAGCTACATGAAAACGATAGATTGGTGAGTTTAGATGTGGTGTCAATATACACCAATATACCATTACCCAAAGCACTAGATTATTTTCAGCGTTTCCTGGTTGATCATCCAGTAATATTAGAAGGAAGTAAAATGACGATAAGACATGTCATGGAAATGATGGACTTATGTATGTCCTCCACTTATTTTAAATTTATGAATGAATTTTATAAACAGATTAGAGATGTTCCAATGGGACAACCACTGTCAGTTCCGATAGCTAATATCTTCATGCATTACACGGAGAAGACCCTCTTAGATATAACGCCCCTTAATCCTAAATTGTATGTAAGATATTTGGATGATATATTAGTTATTTGGAATCATGGGGAAGATCAACTGATAAATTTCTTAAATATGGCAAATCAGGTGAGCGAGCTGAAATTTACTATTGAAAATGAATCATGTGGTGAATTATCATTTCTGGATGTCAAGTTAATTAGAAATGGTACAAAACTAGAACGGGATGTCTATAGGAAGGATACTTACTCAGGTATCCTTCTTAATTCCAATTTCAATCACCCATGTAGAATGAAAATCGGCATCTTAAAATCGATGATAATATGAAGCTTAAAATTAACAGTTAAAAGGCATAGGGAGATTGAATTAGGTAGACTGCGAGAAATATTCAGTGCTAATGGGTATCCTCTAAAGTTAATTGAAGCCACTATAATGAGCATTATAAATAAATTTAATCATGACTGGAAGTACGTGAAATCAAATAAAACAAAAGAAGATCGGAGGGTAATGGTAATACCTGATTCTAAACTAAGTAGGAAAATCAAAATGATAGCATCCAAATACAATATATGTACTATTTTATAACAGACCGTTACCATAGGTATTAAACTGCCCAACCAAAAGGAGAAAATAGTACCATTAGACACATCAGGAGTATATGAAATTCCATGTAACGACTGTAATCTGATGTATGTAGGTGAAACCATGCGTCCAATTAGGGTAAGAAGAGGGGAACATAAAACCGCATGCAAATATGGCCATGTTAATAGATCGGATCTTGCACGCCATACAGTAGAGACAGAACATTCAACTAATTGGGATGGGTGTAGACGTATATCAATTTGTGGCCGTAATAGATCGACTAGATTGATTAGAGAATCCATAGAAATTAAATCGAGAAATGATATCATGAATGAAACAGGCGTAGAAAAATCACTAGGTCCTATCTAGAATACAGTATTAAATAATGGTAGGAAACGAAGATTGCACGAATCTGAATCAGAAACTCGCTCAAGTAAAAGAATAAGAACACTGGATTGATATTAACTTCTAGAGGTGGAGGGTGAGTAATTCAATATCGTATAATTTATTATCTGATTGTCTTATATTTCATCCTTGTTTACTTGTTATCTTATTTATCTATTATCTTACGTTCTGTTGTTAGTGTAGCGCCTTTAACAAACATTTATCTATACATGATGGCAAGGTTTATTTTTATTTTATTTATTGTTTTTTTTAAAAAAGCCAAATTTTCTTTGCACTATTACTAGTATCTTCTTTATCAGGCAATTTTTAATTTCTTTTACGTACCGTTTAATTTAACTTTCTACCCTATTGAAACACTTTATCCGTTTCTAATTTAATTTTGCTACCTATTAATTATTTACTCTATTAATAGTGTCATGCCCCCTCCTCACCGAAATGCCACTCGTAATTACTTAATTTAGAAAAGTAAGTGTAAAATAGGTCTGACGTGTGCAGTTAGGAAATGACAGTTATCGTTTTAGTTTTACTTGTATGACCGTTACACGTGCCTGTAATTAAATGTAACAGATTAGCTCTCAGTTTTAAGTAAACGCTCACGCATATACACACAAACACGCCTATCCAGTGAATAGTCAGATGTTGCCAAATAGCTGTAATTTAACTGGGATGAGTGTACACGTGCATTAACTGATTACTCCTCAATCCAAAACAAACGAGAACACATACACACAGGCATGACGTACACTTATCTAGTGAGTTGTCAGTAATTGTCATTAAATCACCGTAATCTCATTGCGAAGAGTGTATACATGTAGACATATACACAAACCAATTTAACATACACTTTCCTAACATTTTTTAATAATAATAAAAACGTTATGCTTAAGAGATCTAAAAAGAAGTATAAATGAGGCAGTTTAAATTAATATTTCCACTTGACATATTGATTGTCAACTAAATGTGTGATGTGTTTGCCATTGAAAAAGACCTCCGTACCCGGAGGTCGAAATATTTGGAAAAATCAGGATGACAGTGGATTCAAATATTTCGGTACGCAATCCGAAAATCAGGTAAAAACTAATACATGTTTAAATCTCGGCTTACGCCAAACTGTCCAGTTTCACCAGAGATACTAGAAAGTCTAACACAATGATGTCCGGCAACTTGGTGGCGCTCCGAAAAATATTAGACTTTGGATAAACAATAACGATGTTGACCGTTTTCACGGCATTTTGCTTTAGATAGCACAAGATACACCTTCTATCTTCAACTCGCGACAGTGATTGCGAAGAGATAGTTTTGTAACCCAACTTGTCTGAACATTAATAATTATGAAAAGCTACTTCTTAAATTACGAGAACAAAGAGTCACTGTGTTATCAACTAGTTTGTTAGTGACATTTAGCGGTGTAGCAATTTTAAAAATACGTTAGGAGTTTCACAGTAGACATGTCAATCGCTCGTACTAAGAGAAGACTTTCTCGTAGATTTACAACATCTTCCACTTGTCGAAGAACTTTTCTACCAGTAAAGTCAGCTTTTGGCATCATATTTTTATCTTAAGCAGAGCGAAAGTGATATTTGCATAAGCTTACCATTCAAGGTACGACAAATGGTATTAAGCAAGCTGCCGATTGTAGCTACATAAGACTCATCAGATGCAGTGACCATAGTTTCAAGCTCACCAATTCGAGACTATGTTTATTTAATTTTCATTATTGCTATTTTTTCCAGAAATAAGCTTTTCGAAAGCCTGGCAATAATGCTGAATATGTGTACTGAAGTATTGACAGCTTTCCCAGATTTACGGTTACGGGCACCGATGATAAGAATGGTAATAATAATAATACTAATACTACTACTACTACTACTACTACTAATACTACTATTAATACTACTACTACTACTACTACTACTACTACTACTACTACTACTACTACTACTACTACTACTACTACTACTACTACTACTACTAATACTACTAATAATAATAATAATAATAATAATAATAATAATAATAATAATAATAATAATATCGTTTGCATAACTTATTATTTTTGAAATTGTTAAAGCTGCAGTTGAATAGTTGATAGTTGTGATCCAACAGATACTCAGGATTGGCTGGATACCAGAATATTGTCATCGGTTTTTGTAACTGGGGTTACATGAAATAACATATCCCTCCGCGCAAAATCTTTTAACAAATATCTTGGTGAAACTACGGAATATTTAGGCTGGGTGCTTATTGTATAATATACAGAACTTCATATATGTATTATAATAAAAACTTATACAATTACTTTATGGAGAAACAAGCAATTTGTTAAACTGTCTGTGCTCCACTTCTAAAACTATGCTCCAAAATTGCTCATTGCCGCGACATTGATTCGAATTTCTAAATCAATTTATATGATCGTAACTGTGGCACTGCTCCTAATAGTTGTATTAATGTACATATTGATTTGTCGAAGAATTTTATAATTATATTTGATTCAATTTAGTACTAATAACTTGATAACGAGGAATAACTTGGAAATTTTTTAAAGCATATTTTAGACCGAGAAAAACGACATTCTGAAACTATTCTTTTAATCTAGTTTGCGAGCTTCAAGTAAACATAAATCCCACTGTACTTAACCAGTAGTCGAACAACATAAAAAAATCTACCGCCAGTCTCAACGCACTGACGTGTTTCGACCTTCCATATTCATCATCAAAGTACGACGGCAAACTGACTAGCGAGAATCAAACCGCATTGCATATATATGGAAAGCAAAATTAGATATGCGGCACTCACCTCTAGTAGCCTTGCGTACATTGTACTTGACTGTAAAAGTGGGCAATGCAATTTCAATGCAGTCACGAACATTAACTGTTTGCAGCTTTCTCCACACACACACACACACACACACACATATATATATATATATATATATATATATATATATATATATATATATATATATAGACAATACAAATAAACAATAATTGATTGCGCGTGTGGTGGTAACAATTCTTTAAATCAAGTTTGCGAGCTTGAAGTAAACACCAATCCCATTCCGAAAAGGTACATGGTACTAATACTATGGTTGCCGAGTCGGTACATGGTACCAACAGGATGGATTCCAATGTATACAATAGTTCACCAAAATTGAGAATTACAACTATTTCCGAACATCTGTTACTCCAGTAAATCCATAAACTCTGGCCTTGATCGATATCAGTTATCGCATTTCGCGGTAATCATGAAATCATTCAATTAAATATATAACGATTAGATAATGTTTGTGGCGGAGAACTAATATACATGCAATTATGTATTAGGTGTTGCGAACCTAGTAACAAATTATTTCAATTATGACCAGAAGGATAAACCAAAGAGAACATGAACGGAAAGCATAATCTCATGCACATTCGTTCCTTGCTTACTGGTGACTCATCAGTAGGAGCTGGTATTACGCCTTATACCCACAATATATTTTGGTGAGTAATGTTGGGTAATTAGAAAGCACAATCTACTACACGAATGTGCAAACTTGCAGTTGTACAGCTTACTTCATACAGTCTTCTACATTGCAACTTCAAAACCGACTCATTATATATAATATATACTGAGCATTTAAAGGACATCAATACTATAGTTTCCCAGTCAATACACGTGTCCAAAACAAAAAATTTCAAGATATGCTAAATACCAATAAAATTTAGAATTGCATCTACAATAGAACACCTGTTATTCCAGAAAATATATCCAATCTTGCTTTGATCGATATCAATTATCACTTATTTGGGTAATCATATCATCATTCAATTAAATATATAACAGTTGGATAATGTTTGTTGCGGAGAGCTAATATATATGCAAGTATGTACTAGGTGTTGCGCACCTAGTAACAAATTAGTTAAAATATTACCAGAAGGATAAACCAAAGACAGCATGAACGCAAATAATAATCTCATGTGCACTCCGCTGATTTATGCATTGATGTTTATATTGGACGAATATTCTTGATTGCGAAGAAGTAAAAAACAGGAATTTACTTCGTAAGCATATTGTAACTAGTAAAAAGCTAGTTCAAATAATATTAGAATGATATGTCAAAACACGAATTAAAACGTGCTATCTCATGTAAACATACGTTTCGTGTCTACTTGCGACTCATCACTAGGAGCTGGACGTACGCCGTATACTAACTATATATTTGGTCAATAAATGCGGGGACAAATGAGTTTGAAAACACATACGCCTTCGTGAAATAACGAGCAGAATTTGTATGTGCACTTCTCCAAAGGTTTATCAGCTAGTGCTATTGGTTCCTTATTTATTCGACTCGTAACTGCTGATGCGGTTAACGGCCTTCTGACGCTCAACAGGTCATACATACAATAAAACTGAACAAAACAGCTTCTCAGGTGTAGGCATCTTTTGTCACGTCTTGTTTCAACGGTTCAATATTGACAAGAATAAAAAAGCTTACATACTTAATTGACAATAATTAAAATTGCGGCTAGTTTGATGTAGTCATGGATCTTAACTCAAAATATAGAAAAAGCATATTTAATGCTCGAATTTCTGAATAATGTAGATATCGTAGCAAATCTATCAACTACAAATAAGTGTGATTAGGGGAATAATCATTTCATGCTGTCTTTGGTTTATCCTTCTGGTCATATTTAAACAAATCTGTTACTAGGTGTGAAACACCTAACTCACAATTGCATATATATATATTAGTTCTCTGCAACAAACAGTATCTAACTACTATACAATTAATTGAATGATGTCGATAAAGCCCAGAGTTTAGGGATTTTAGCTTGTGTAACATGTGTTCAGAAGCAGTTGTAATTCTCAATTTCATTAAAATTTAGCATATCTTAAAATCCATTGAGGTGGTACCGTGTGCCAACTCGAAAACCATAGCGTTCGTACCCTTTATAGGCTCGGCATATATTATATATAGTGAGTTGGCTTTGAAAACGCACTGTCGAATATCTTAAATGAAGTTAATGTCATTGCTGCTTGACTACACATTCGCATTGGAGGTTGTAACGTCAAATTGTCACACATTTCTTGACCAAATGTATAGTGGGTATAGGGCGTAATACCGGATTCTAATTATAATTCGACAGTAAGCACGAAAGGATATATTTATTTCATGCTTTATCTTATGATTTTGATCCTATTTGAACATATTTTTTAATAGGTACCCAATACCCCATACAAAATTACAGATACATTTGTCGTCCTCAAAAATCAATTTATAAAAACATTTAAGATAGACATAGCTAAAATTTGATTGGTTACGACAAATATATCGTTATTATTGGATGAACGAAAATAGCACTCCCGAATCCAGAATATTGGATATAGATAATGGTATAAATGATATTTATTAATGAATGTTAATCAATGGATTACTGTTGTACAGTCTTCTATTAAAAATAGTCAATCTACACATTATCGCGGTACATATATATATATATATATATATATATATATAATCGCATTTAGTCTACACTTATATCATCAGCCAAAGTTTACTCTCGTCGTTTGGCACACTAACCTTGATTCTGGCACAGTGAATTTCACAGCCATTCTGATGCTATATGCGCATAAGATAAAAATGGTGATCTTGTAACAGATTTATTATCAGGATATAAGTAGTAGTAGTAGTAGCAAGATAAAGGCGTGTAATGCCCGAGTGATAAAAACACATCGTCACTTGCCAGACCAGAAATTGTAATAACTAAGTTTGTGTTCAAAACGCATATCTGAAATTTTTCATGTAAAATTCCTGCTCATATCTTACGTTGTGATTTTGTGATTTCTGTTGCTAGAAAAGTTATCTACAAAGAATAACCTTCAGAGTTTCGGTTTCAAATGTATTTTCACTGAAGCAACCTGACATTGTTTTTTACCACAAGCACAAGCTGATATTTTATACTTGTTATTGGATAATTGTAAAACCAGCACTCGAACCATTCAATTTCCACATCATATTTCGTACGGAATACGACCTATTTCAAACTTAATTCCTATCAATAAACTGTCATGATACGAATCCAAAAGTATATACTAGTTGCATCAATAGAACCGAATGAAAGAAGCAATTGGCAAAAGCTGAAATTGAGCGCACAAAATGATTGCAACAATGGATACGTTAATGGTTTGTGGACAGTTTAATTGAATAACAGATATCATTTAAACGACACACCAAAATTGGAAAATAAAGTGTCAATCTCCAAAGAGCATTAGCTGTGCCTACTTACTTAGTCTAAGCTTTTGAATCGTCGAACTCCAATCAGGCACATTATTGGCCAGCATTGCCAGGCATTTATCGCAGGAATCAGAAGCAAGCCTCCTAACCATCTTGTCGGTAAGCACGATGCAGTTACGATGACTTTTCTCTACTCTCGCAATATCTGCTTTGTTTAGCAATTCTCTGTCCATGTTTGCACTGCAGACATCGCTCGTAACAGCGGTACCAGTGGCCTTCGATTCAATGTTCTCCGAGAGACCCTGTGCATCCAATGGATTGGCATTCTGTGAGCCGGACAAGGAATTGGACTCAGAGTCATACTGCAAGTTGTTGTTCGTAGTTGCGACACAGTTCGGTATCACTTTTTTTTCTATTGCTAGTGTTCTCCGCTCTTCAGTTAAATTAACATTGAGACGTTTCATGATCTGCTTGTAGTCCTCAATCAGCTCCAGTTGTTTTCCTTCGTTTTCTAAATTTTGCTTAAGACTCAAACGAAACATCTGCTTTACCTTTAGCGAAAAAATAGGAAGAATGCGAATAAGTAAAGAAAGATTTCAAAATGCTGCCAAATATCTTTTAGCCAAAACCAGGAAAATAAGCAGTACATATTAACATAACAGCAAAGAAAATCATTATACAAAGCCTTCTTAACAGTATAACTAAATAACACCGAGAATGAAAAGCATGGACGAAATAGCTATTCAAGAAACCAGCGAAGTATATAAAAAGAACACAGATTACACTTGAAGCAAGTTATCACGTAATGCTTACATATATGCATAGATAAGAACCACATAGTAGGTATGATTTCCCACCAAACCTTGATAGGAACGTTTAAAGAAAATGAAGAGACAAACAGAAAGCCAAGAAAACAGTAACTCGGGTGCCAAAGAAAAGAATGCCTCTGTTTAAATTTTCTTCGCGTGAGAAGTTTAGAAGCTAGTTTCGAGTTCTGATACTGCATAAGGTAAAGTTTATGCTCCTTATAATTAAACAAAATTCCGATAAAACCCTCTGTGTAGTATGTAACAGCAGGAAATGAAAAATTAGTGTATAAGAAAAATTAAATAATTTTAAAGATAAATATATTGGCCATGCTAAATAAAAAAGATCAACATGTGTGAAACGAAGAAGAATCCTTAGAAATAAATTAAACTCGAGATACGGATTTATCACAGTCACCATAAAAAGAAAAGAACCCGAGTTCTAGGTCATGCAAATTTCTCATCCGGCGGGAAAAAGCCATTTGTAACGAAAAGATTCGCATGTACATGTCTCATATTATAATAATGCGATTACCCAAAACATCAGGAAAATTATGACAGCCACGTCAACTCTATTTTTAAGCGTCTTGATCTTCCATGCAGACACGCAAAATCTCCTAAGAAACGTTGGAGAAAGGCGATTACTTAGGCCGCCGTCTCGTAACCAGAAGATTTCGTTTACGAATGCGTGTATTTAAGCAGATATGATGTAAAACAAGATTTAACCTAAGCCAACTAACTCATATCAGTCTACGCACTGAAAATTAAGTCATGGTGGTCAAAGAACGCATGCCATTACAGGTTGAGACATCGGCCGATTATATCTGGCGGATGTCAGTGCAGTGCGTAGCGCCGTTTTCGTCAACATAGCCAGCGGATCGGTAAACATGGCAATTGATCGATTATGTAATGATTTAATACCCACTCTAGAGAGGGAAGTTGCGAGCATTTCCCGATGACCAAATACCACTGAACCAGCTCTTTTTAGGGCAAAGGCGATGGACAGACAAGTAGCAACTGAATTCGGCAGTTATCGTTTTAGTAAAAAAAAATTTATACCTTCATTTATGAAGGTGTGCTTTACAAATTTATGCACTGCTTAAGAACTTGGTAATATATATGAATAAAAAGATTTACAATTAGAATTTTCCTACACTAGTGCATAGGAAAATATTTATCATAAAAAGAAATTTCCAAGAATAAAGATAGGCAGATCAAAATCCTGATAGAGGTTCGCGTTGTGCAAACATAATTGATTAAGCATGAATGTAATACCATGGTTTAGTAATAGAACGCCGAATCTGAACACACCAACTACGCAACAGTGTGGTCATGGTTATGGGACCCGGAGGTGCAAGGGTATATTTAGCTATTAAAGCCTTATCGAAGAATTGCAATCGCGGTTTTTTCCCATCGAGCAGGTGCATCTGCATGATGAAAATGTAATCTTAAAGGCAAAGAATCTTTGCAAATTGCCTAATATCCAGAAGCACCAACAAATGACGCAAGTTGTATGTGTCACCTTGCATTCGCCTATGCATTGGAGATTGCCTGATGACTGTCAAAGCGTAACATATGCCACCATAGATTGATGTAGATGGATCATATACAATAGAGTGTGATGCCAAACGCAGCACAGTTTGCATCAAAATGTCCGCAGGGTCCGGTGATGTGACACTTGACCAAAATAACTAATGTCCTATCACCGTTATGAACAGGCAAACCTTCTGAACATAAAATTCAATAACCAAGAACCAAGAGACTCGCTAAATCACATGAATAATGCTCATCTAATTTATGCCAGTTGTTTCACGATACTGGCTGGGCTGTTGTCAACATTATTGCATGTGCAGCACCGGATAGCGTCTCCACAGATTGTATTCGTGTACACGTCGTCGCCTTGCTCGAATGCTAACTTGGCCATAATGGTGTTGTGGAGAGGTTTAGTTTGCCTCATTTTTGTGAGTTATCCTGATAAATTTACTCATAGTAGCAAGGTTTTCCTTCTCTCTCTACCCCTCTCCCTCTTTCGTAAATCTCAATAATAATTTATCTAAATTCACTTATATAATTTTTCACTCCTTATGGTTATATGGCAGTGAAACATTAGTCACTTGCCTTTGTGTGGCTGGAAATGATACAAGTTGCTTACATTGATTTGCGGCCACTCGAATACTATATTATAGTGATGAAATTTTTGAACGTTCAATAAGCCTACTTTTCGTCTCCTGTAAAGTGCGTCATTGGCGATGTCGATCAATCGACTACGCCGCATCGCCACCTCATTAACCAAGAGACACATAAACGTGACAAAGATATTTGAGAGTCTAGCGGTAAGCAAGATCCAGCGGAAAGGACGTGTTAATTATGCCCAAATGGCATACACCATCCTGCAACCGATACTGCGGGAAATCTATTTCTCCGGTTATGCATGTTACGCATGAATACATGCATGCATCATAGATTTTATTCAACTATTCACAGTTTGCCTGGTGCCCTGTATGCGTAATGTCATCCCGTCGTAAAGTCCATCCCCTCCTCAACGTGGTACGACGGTGTCAACCATGTCTCGATGGCCGATCGTACATGGGCTAACGGGGCTATGGCGGTGGTGTCACCAGGGCGTGGTGGATTTCCGACCGGCAATCGGATCTCCTATAAAATACCACATGAGCCCGACGACGGCACCATGACTCGGCGTGTGTTCCCCGCCACAAAAGGGTTCAACAGCCACAGGATTACATGGACTTCTGGACAGTACCCCGTACTTCCGAATGGCGAATAAGCTCTCAACAGCCAACGGCAACCATGCAACTTACTGCTGCCTTGCAGACTGCGCTTGGATGTGCAAAGGCTAGAGGTGCGTCCTCGATCAAAAAGCCGAGTGGTGAGGGGACATCACTTGTACCAAATTCCCAAGAAACTCCATGAAATCAATGGAGCCGGCTTATCCTCCAAAAGGAGTCAGCCGCAGTAAAGTAAAGTAAGTAATGTCATCATTAATTGCTGATCTATCGGATGTTGCGTCGTCTTTTCGAATCCGCTTTCGGGGCAGATATCAGTTGACACTACTGGTCAGCTGCCTCGATGTTCGGCGACTAAAATTTATGTAGCAATATACCTGTTCTGAATCACAGTAACAAGCACAGCAAACGGGCAGAATGATTAGACAAGTCAGAAGAAAGAGTTGCCTAAAATATTAGGCTTTATTCATCATATAATGCAGATATACATGCTAAAAGACAAAACAAAACATGTTAGTATACGGACGGTGTTAATATAAATGTGTGTACAAATAAACAAACATATCATTCTCCTCCACTGCGATTTGTAGCGTAGCGTCAGAGTCGGAACAAGACTGTTATAGTAACAATTCAAAGAGGATTGAGAAAACATAGTATTTAAACATTTCCACTTCGTAAGTTATAAGAATGAACACGTTGTTGTTGATTGATAAGGTTTTCGAGATTCTCTGATAGGTCACGAGCATTTGAGTTATCCGTAGATTCACCATTTGCCTTAACATTATCAATATCGGTATCGTCATTATAGGTTTGTTCATCAGCAACAACCGGTTCATTTTCACAGTCCCATATTAGTTCCAGCTTCATTCATCAGTGCGTCGGAGCCTTTCGGGGCTAATTGACGGATAGATACTGTATCTTCTCTTCCATCAGAAAAACGAACATGCGCATAGTTAGGATTGCAATGAATTAGTTCTACTTCTTCCACAGAGGGGTCATATTTAGAAATTCTAGCATTCTTCTTGAGTAAAACTTTGCCAGGAACAGTAAGCCAGGTTGGGAGTGTGTTACCAAAAGTCGACCTTCTATTGTGTCGAAAAAGACGCTCGTGAGGGGTTTCGTTGGTAGATGTGCACAATAATGAACGGATTGAATGTAATGCGTCCAGCAGCACGCATTCCCAGTTTTCAACTGAAAGCCTTTTTGATCTGAGAGCGAGAAGGATCGATTTCCATAAGGTACCATTCATTCTTTCTACCTGTCCATTTCCTTTGGGATTATAAGGAGTCGTTCTACTCAAAGCTATACCTTTTTCCCGAAGAAAATTTTGTACCTCGGTCGACATGAAGGAAGAACCTCTGTCTGAGTGAATGTACGAAGGCATCCCAAACATTGCGAATATTTGACACAGGTGAAGTATGACGGTGTGACTGCTAAGGTCAGGACAAGCAAATGCAAAGGGAAATCGAGAATATTCATCGATGACCGTCATTAGATAACGATTACGAGTTGATGAAGGAAGAGGTCCTTTAAAATCGATAGATAACCGCTCAAACGGTTGGGTAGCTTTGATTAATTGGCCTTGAATTGCCGAAGGAAATCTGGGTTTGATTTCAGAGCACACTTCACAACTCAAGGTCATTTTTCGAATTTCATCAATAGAATATGGTAAATTACGAGATTTCACAAAGTGGAGCATAGGAGAAATTCCAGGATGACAAAGATGATCATGTATTTGTTTTAAATCCAGTCCATTTAGAAGCGAACCACAACAGGATCGACTTAGTGCATCTGCTGCTTTATTTTCTTTTCCGGGTCTATAGACAACATCGAAGCTGTAAGGTGATAATTCCATTTTCCAGCGCAAAATTTTATCGTTCTTCAACCTTCCCCGATTTTGATTGCCAAAAATAAAGGAAACAGATCTTTGATCAGTGACAAGTTTAAAATGATTACCCAAAAGCAAATGCCTCCATTTTCGAATAGCTTCAAACACGGCATAGGCTTCTTTTTCAACAGCTGAGTGATGTTTTTCAGATGGCGTCAACGTCCGAGAGAAAAACGCCACGGGTCTTCCATCTTAGTTCAAAGTGGCAGCAATAGCTACGTCCGAAGCATCAGTTTCGACGACAAACGGAATATCACAACGAATAGAAGCTAAAGTTGCTACGGCTAATTCTTTTTTAAGATAATCAAAATTTTGTTTCACAGAGACGGGCAAAGGAAAAGTTCGATTATGAACGAGTGAGTGGATTTTATCGGAGAAGTTGGAGATCCACAGCGAATAATAAGCGAAAAATCCCACAATTCTTTGTTGCGATTGCACATTCGACGGTGGTGGGAGATCTTGTAAAGGCTTTAATCAGTCAGGATCAGGTTTAATTTTTCCATTCGATATTTGAAAATTAAGAAGAGTAATTTCTTTAGCTGCGAAAATGCTCTTTGATTCATTTAAAGTCAATCCATATTTTTTAGCGGCATTAAGAAATTTATTGAGATTTGTTTCGTGTTCAAGCGTATCTCTCCCGCAAACTGTCACATTGTCCACATAGACAAATGTATCTGTGAGATGTTCCTGTGCGATTATATGATCCATAGTTCTTTGGAAACATGAGACACCATTCGTCACTCCGAAGGGAATGCGACGGAATTGAAACAAGCGTCCACACGCTTCGAAAGCAGTAAATACCTTTTCATGTTCTTGGATAGGTATCTGGTGGTAAGCGCTTTTGAGATCCAAAGTGCTGAATATATGATATTTTGAAATGGTTTCAGCCATTTGGTCTATTTTCGGCAAAGGATAGGCGTCTAATAGTGTGAATTTGTTGACTGTTTGGCTGTAGTCCACAACCATACGTTTCTTGTGATTCTCATTCGATACCACGAGAACTTGTGCTCTCCACAGGGATGTTGAAGGTTCGATAATGCCATCAGAAACTAATCTGTTTATTTCATCCCGGATAAATATTTCATCAATTCGATTGTACCTTCTTGATTTCGTAGCAATTGGCCTCCAGTTAGCAGTTAAATGGTGGAAAAGAGGCGAGGACGTAACAGATGCAGGTTTCAGTAAACAGACGGTGAATGACGATTTATGACCACCAAAAGAGATATTTACTCTTTTATGCAATCCAAGGAAGTCATGACCGAGGAGTACGTCAGTACAAAGATCAGAAAGTATAGATAGCTTGATATTTTAATAAACACATGATTTGTATTGAATCGACACAAAACAATGACCTTTGGTATGACTCGAAAATGAGCTAGACGCCATGGTTATTGTTTCTTGAGAGGAGTGAAGTTTCCAATTATTTTTCAAAACGAAGGCTTCTGAAACATAACTACAGGAACTGCCTGTATCAACGAGAGCATGACAATTTATGTTATTGATTTCTAGATTTATTACACATTTGGTGAGACAATCAGGAGCAGCAGCTAATACAGTTACAGATATGGTAGGATGAAGCGTCGAAACCACTGGGCGGTGATTCTTAGAGCGATATACCTTTTGAAAATGTCCTTTGTTTCCACAACTTTTACAGAAGGCGTTTCTGGCCGGACATTTCCATCTTAAATGATAATCGTACCCACAAAAGTCATATTTTTGTTTAACAGCAGCAACAAGATTATCTGTAGATTTATCGGAGGTTGATGAAGGACAGAGTGGCTGAACTGTTGCAGTGTGTGCAGAATTTAAACAGTTTTGATATGATAATGATTGCTTTTCCGCCATTTCGAGACCACGTGCTTGATCAAAAGCCGCTTGAAAATTAAGTGAGTTGTGTTCTAAAAGACGTCTGATTGAATTGGACTGGATTCCATTAATGAAGGCATCGCGCAGAGCATCGTCTCGATTTTCCTCGGCCGTAGTTGGTTTGAAATTGCATTCCCTAGCTAACGATTTCAGAATCTGAACAAATTGATCCAATGTTTGTCCATTTTCTTGTTTAGTAGTCGCGAGTATATGACGAACAAAGACTTCATTTTTCGGTCTGACATAGAGATTCATTAGAGTTTTGATAGCATGATCATAAGTATCACAGTCAACGATGTGTTCATATACGTTAGGAGAGACGTAGGAAATAAGAGTGTCTAATTTATCCGGATTCATGGATTCGACTGCTTTTAGGAGGCCACAGAATGTACGATACCAATGATTCCATTGTTTTGCTGCATCTGGTGCACTAGGTTAAACATCCAAACGTTCTGGTCTTATTAGGCGTTCCATGATTGGGTTATATGATGAATAGATTGTTCTGAATCACAGTAACAAGCACAGCAAACGGGCAGAATGATTAGAAAAGTCAGAAGAAAGAGTTGCCTAAAATATTAGGCTTTATTCATCATATAATGCAGATATACATGCTAAAAGACAAAACAAAACATGTTAGTATACGAACGGTGTTAATATAAATGTGTGTACAAATAAACAAACATATCAATACCCTTCAGACTTATCGATGTAAATATTTTTATTGAACAAGACGACCGAATCAGAAAGTTTAAATATTAAAAATTGCATGTACTTTTAAGGAAAGAACTGAAAAATGTACCTGTCTCAATTCATTTTCAAGTAGAGCCTTTTCCTCGCGCGACTCTTCCAACTCCAGTTGCTTCTGCTTCAGATTAAGCTGAAGAGACTCTGTTTGGTCTTCTAACTACAATGTGAAAAATTCAAATGAAAAGTTCTGTGAGAGATGTTTTTTTGTTATGCTGTTTGACAACTTGTTAAATACAATTGGATTCGTGTTTACTTTGAGCTCGAACACTTTATTTAAAGAATCCTCTAAAGATTTTGTTGCAAAACATTTATGGAAGCCCTCAAAAGACAGGTAAGTAAACAGCAAACCAACAAAGAATTTAAGAACTAATTCTCCACAGCCGTATAACCAGTTCCCGTTGAAAATATTGCCTAGATATGATTATTTCAAAAGACTTGCAGCAATAAAATCAAAAAAATTAAGTGAGACCAAGCCATATTTAAGAAAGTTATCCAAAAGAACGAAATTAACTGGTTTGAATTTATAAAAGCAAAGCCCATTCAAGGGTAGGTAAGTTAGCTTAAAAAATAAGTAGTATATTTTCTAAAAGATTATAGTCGTGTCATATTAATAAGATAAGTTGGACAACTATAAAAAAATAAGAACTTCACATACCCAACTTATACATTAAAAGGAGGCAAAGGAAAAATTATTACAGCATACAAAATTAGGCGATTTTCCCTTCATATATCTACTTGGTTAAACAAAAAACAATGAAATAAAACTGATAATACAAAATTTGCACAAACAACTGTTTCACATAAAAATCCACCAAAATTGATTGCATTCTTGACAAAAACCTCTTCTTCGGCTTCAGGAAAAGACTAATTCCAAAAAATATACATCTATATATACATATGCACACATATATATATACATACAAATATATATGCTTGTACGTACACACACACACACACATATATATATATATATTGTGTACAGAAACCGCGATAAATCGTTCGTACACAGATATGGGAGATTGAAACCACAATACCGACAAGCAAGGCTTTCGCTGGTACACATGAGGAAAAAACAGTCGCTGGGATACAAATTTAGGTTTCCTGGCTAGAGTTATGCTCGAGTAACAAGAAAATAACTACGAAATTCGCCACCTTCCAGCTTCATCATCATTATTATAGACGACGTTGATATTCCATACACCGGAGCTTTACAGCCGCGTAGTTATGATGAAAAATAATGAATTTGTACATTACAAACAGTAACAACAATAAGGATAATGACAAAATTAATTATTTAAAACAAAATATTTTAATATAAGAATGATATATTAACGGGTAGGTCTAACCTGTATAGAGGTACTTACCTAGGCAAAAAACAGTATTAAGGCCGCCTAGAACTCTGCAAAGCACAATCTAGGCCAAATAAACTTCAAAACAAAGTGTCATTGAAAACACAGCTTCCCTGCATTCTTCACAGTAGTGTTTCGTGAACAAAACCAAACGCCGCTGTTAACTCTGCCAATCTTAGACAAGAAAGTTAAGAAGTTCACTCTACTGCCAATCTGCAACAAAATCCCCACCCAGCACGATGTAATATCATATCACACATGGTTGCGTACTAAAAACGATGATGCGCATCTAGACTCAATCCTAATTTACAGACTGGTTCTACACTGACCAATTTCACTTTGTTACCCTCAGCTGTGGTGCAATTTCTTTCATGCAGTGATATTTGTGTTTATATCGAGCTCGCCTTCTTGATTTAAAGAGTTGTTATCACCACTCGCGTGATCAACGATTATTCCAATACCCTTTATGCCGATGTTGTTTCTCTGACAACTGGCAAAACTAGCAGGAACTTAGGATTTACAAGGTAATTTATTCTAGTTCTTCCACACGAGAAAAATATTTTGGATGATAAAAAAAGTAAATAAAATGTTAGCACAAAATACAGGATAGCATCCGACATAAGTCTCTCTTAAATTACAGAATGCCTACAGGTGATTATCCGAAAGGTGAAAATAAGCTTACACGTAAACAAAATATAAATTTCATTAAAACAATGAGTGCAGAACATTGAACAGTATAATTCTCGACCAGCCAATAGTTTGAATTCAATAAATTAACAGCTTAAACTACAGTTTTAGCAAAATAATTACAAAAGGAAAAAGGCCAGTAAACATTCGAGGTCGAAAGTCCAAAAAATTTGACACATCATTTGTAGTTCTGCAACAGATTATTAATAAAACATTGAATGCGCGGTTGATGAAGATGAAACTTTAAATAAAAAAATTAGGCACAGAAAATAAAACCAAACCCATTACCCAGGCAGTCGCCCAACAAAACTCTACTCAGTAGCGCGTTTCGATCTTCAGTGGAAGCCGTCACAGCGCGACAGAATCCCACGAACGAGGATCATTACACAAGGAATAGATGGTGCATTAAGATATCATATGTGCAGTTTAAACTCTTCTAGACTCACGTTCATTATATCTGACTCGAACGTGCGCTGCATACTTTCTACACAGGTCACGAGCATAATTAAATTGCACATTTCACTAAATTCATTTGACGCAACTAATCATTGATTGTGCGGATGGTGATAACAATTATTGTTATCTTGCGCAGTACAATTAAATGCCCAAAATGCAGTGATATCTCTTATGAGTACAGGTTAGGCAGCACCTATGCTGTAATAGCTCATTTTATGAGAGATACTATGGAAACTACCCTTTATGAGTGAACAAGAATATTAACCAATTTACTCAGACAAAGTCAGAGATTACAGTAGGTAGATGGAATTTCCAAAGCCCTTTAAGAAAAAATGAATAACGTGGATTATATTATTAAAAGAACAATGTTTGCGCAGGCGGTGATAATTACTTTTATTCAAGGTTGCGATCTTGATATACAAACCTGACCCATACATTTATCAGTTTATGCTAAGTATTGTATAGTGTGGCAAAGGCAATTCATCCACTTTACCATTCTAGTCCTTATTGAGAACATACTTTCCAGGATTTCCCGCAGGCAGGGCTCGAACCTAGTCACGTCTGCTTCGGAATCTGGTGCTCTAAACACTGAACCACCCTGTCGCAAACTACACAAAATTTAATTCATATACTAACTAATGTCTTTTGGATAGCCTTCGCTTTAGATAAGGCTTATATAGCATTCCTTTAGCTAAAACACATTAGTTAGTACATAACTTAAAATTTTGTGTAGTGTGCGACAGGGTGACCCAGTGTTTAGAGCACCAGATTCCGAAGCAGACGTGCCCTGGTTCGAGCTCTGTCCGAGGCAAAATTTGGACAGTATCTGCTGACGAAACCCGTCTACTGGATGAATTGGTTTTTCCACACCATACAATATTTAGTTTATATCGACAAAGGTGGGTACATAATGGGTCAGGTGTTTATATCAAAATCGCAACCTTGGCTAAAAGTAATTGTTATCAACGCCCACGCAACCAATGCTCTTTGAATTATGTAAAATTTTATTTCAATACCACTTCCCCATATAACATGGTCTCTGTTCTATAATGGCAGATTGGGGATTGTTAGTTGGAACTTTAGGTCGAAATAAATGCTATATAAGCTAACCTAAACGAAAGGCTAATCCAAAAACATTAGTTAGTATATAACTGAAAATTTTGTATAGTGTGTGGCAGGATTAATCGGTGGTTCGAGCACCAGATTCCGAAGCAGACGTGACCATGTTCAAGCCCTGTCCGCGGCAAATTCTTGGAAGTACGTGATGAGTTCCTAATGTCTCTAATGGATTTGGACAAGATGACTGCGAGGCGCAAATTTTTGTGGTTTCGATGCTTCAACCAACTGCATAAAAATTAGTCAAAATCTTAATGAAATGTTGAACCTGTTCTGCTCAACATTAGGACGAACAGTTTTGTGACCATCAGCCGAAACTAATTTTAATGAATTGTTAAATTGTGCACCAACTGAATGACTTCCTTCTTATGTTAAATTAGCAAACAAAGTTACAACAAGTGTTCAAACTCTGGTTAACACCGACTTTGAATATCGGGTCGCGATTCGATTGGAAAAACAAGAAAAATGTTCTTCGTCTTCTTTTTCAACGTTAATTCAATGGTTGAAATGAACTTCTAAAAAATTTTCCACTGCCCACTGTCGATTGAACAAATTTGCTTGCTAGCAGATTTAAGGTATTGCGAGCATTGTACTGTGTATGTGTGATTAGAGACCTGATGATGATTCCGGAAATTCGGAATCGAAAAGTTGCCAGTCAACAAAGAATAGATTTTACCTCATTTCCACTGGTTAGTATGAACGATGTTGAAGCCTTCTGAGGTCGAATCAGCGCCCAGTCACAATGAAGACGAACTCAATGCGTACTGAGAAATGAGGATCAATCAGATCTTTGCGAATCTGTTAGTGCAAAGCGACAACCTACGATCGCAAAACGTGGTATCCGTCATTGCGACGCCCGTACTTCGCAACTCTTCAAAATATTTCTCAACAGGTGTCGAGTTATTTAAAAACATTTGTACGTAAATGTGAAACTGAACGGCTACCACTTCTATTACTAGTACTTCTTCTTTTATTGTTACTAATACTGCTACTGCTATTACTAATTCTACCATATCTACTAGCACTTATAAAATAAATACTACTGTTAAATACATTTTGTTGCGGAGAGCTAATATATATGCAAGTATGTATAATGTGTTGCGAACCTAGTAACAAATTAGTTCAGTTGTGACCAAAAGGATAAACCAAAGACAGCATGAACAGAAAATATAATCTCATGCACATTCGTTTCGTGCATACTGGCGACTCATCAGTGGGAGCCGGTATTATGCCCTTTAACCACTATATATTTGGGTGAGGAATGTGGGATAATAGGACGGTAGAACCTCCAACAAGAAAACCTGTGGTAGTGAAGCGAATATCAAATAAATTCTTCGACAATGCGACTTCCACGCTAACTTATTCTTATAATATATACCGAGTCGGTAAATATATATTATATATAGTGTGAGGATGTACGTTGATCGAGTACCTTATGATGTTAACTTCACCAACC